>JAVKPL010003839.1:0-12500 GCA_032173675.1 Gastrolobium villosum
CCAGGGCCGCAACGGGACACTTGGTGACGCTGGAGAGGGTTACGTGCAGACCGTTCGACGCACAAGCATGGAGCCGGCCAACACAAACAACCCAGCCACCACTCACACGCCCTCGCGCTCAGCGCGACCCAACACCACCAAACGAACCACCACCCGCATTGCGTAAGGCATGCGCGCGAATGAAGCACCGGGTAGCGCCATGTCCACCTCGCTAGGCATGATCGAGACCATGAAGAACCAGCCTCGCCGCCGTCAAGATTCCTTTCACAACTTGTTCGGTCGTGATTCATCCGGGTGACTCCACAAGATCAACGATCCATCATGGAAGAATTGATTTCTAATGAATTTTTGGAGCGGATGATGCCTGCTCCCCCATATATGTGTATATATATATATATAATAGCCTTACATGCAGTTGCCAGTTTCGTTCAACTAGAAACCTTTTTTCTGAGGAGGAAGACGCCCAAATTCGGACCTAGAAATTGAATTCCGGTATGATTTTTTGCATGCATGCTTGGAAAAACCATATCTTACTGTTCCCAAAGTTTCATGATTTTTCCGAGTGGGATTAATTTTATTATTAATTTTTCAAGAGGCGTAATTTGAGAAAATCTGAAAAAAAAATGGAAAATCGTACCCAGGCATCGAATTTTGATCTGGTTTTTTGCAAGCATCCATGCTTAAACAGATCCCCCACCCCACCCCACCCCCCCTCCCTCCAAGTTTCATCGGATTTCATGGAAGGATTGATTTCTAATGAATTTTTGGAGCGGATGATGCCTGCTCCCCCAATATATGTGTATATATATAATAGCCTTACATGCAGTTGCCAGTTTCGTTCAACTAGATACCTTTTTTCTGAGGAGGAAGACGTCCAAATTCGGACCTAGAAATTGAATTCCGGTATGATTTTTTGCATGCATGCTTGGAAAAACCATATCTTACTGTTCCCAAAGTTTCATGATTTTTCCGAGTGGGATTAATTTATTATTAATTTTTCAAGAGGCGTAATTTGAGAAAATCTGAAAAAAAATGGAAAATCGTACCCAGGCATCGAATTTTGATCTGGTTTTTTGCAAGCATCCATGCTTAAACAGATCCCCCACCCCACCCCCCTCCCTCCAAGTTTCATCGGATTTCATGGAAGGATTGATTTCTAATGAATTTTTGGAGCGGATGATGCCTGCTCCCCCCATATGTAATAGGCTTATATGCATTTGCCAATTTTGCACAAGTAGACCACTTTTTTTGCGAGGAGGAAGAAGGCCCAATTTGTAGAGGGTGGCCATCCGATCAAGACTAACCAGAGAATCGTTACGCCCACCCTATTTTTGCCAAATTCCATCGTTTAGACCACTTTTTCGGGGCCTGAAATATTTTTTATCGATCCCTGAACAGGCGAAAATTGAGAAAATCCGAAAAAATGGAAAAGCATACCCCGGCATCGAATTTTGATCTGGTTTCTTTGCAGGCGTCCATACTTAAATATATCCAACATCCCATCCAAGTTTCATTGGATTTCGTGGAGAATTTCTTCATTGATCTGAATAACATAACTCCACACATAACAGCCTCATTACTTTATAACTGACTCATTAATCATTGATATGAATAACATAACTCCACACATAACAACCTCATTACTTTATAACTGACTCATTAATATCAATCAATGAATAACATAACTCCACACATGACAGCCTCATTACTCCACACATAACAGCCTCATTACTTTATAACTGACTCATTAATATCAATCAATGAATAACATAACTCCACACATAACAGCCTCATTACTTTATAACTAACTCATTAATATCATCCAAGTTTCATCCCGCATCGCAATCCTCTTCATTGATCTGAATAACATAACTCCACACGTAACAGCCTCATTACTTTATAACTGACTCATTAATCATTGATATGAATAACATAACTCCACACATAACAGCCTCATTACTTTATAACTAACTCATTAATATCATCCAAGTTTCATCCCGCATCGCAATCCTCTTCATTGATCTGAATAACATAACTCCACACGTAACAGCCTCATTACTTTATAACTGACTCATTAATCATTGATATGAATAACATAACTCCACACATAACAGCCTCATTACTTTATAACTAACTCATTAATATCATCCAAGTTTCATCCCGCATCGCAATCCTCTTCATTGATCTGAATAACATAACTCCACACGTAACAGCCTCATTACTTTATAACTGACTCATTAATCATTGATATGAATAACATAACTCCACACATAACAGCCTCATTACTTTATAACTAACTCATTAATATCATCCAAGTTTCATCCCGCATCGCAATCCTCTTCATTGATCTGAATAACATAACTCCACACGTAACAGCCTCATTACTTTATAACTGACTCATTAATCATTGATATGAATAACATAACTCCACACATAACAGCCTCATTACTTTATAACTAACTCATTAATATCATCCAAGTTTCATCCCGCATCGCAATCCTCTTCATTGATCTGAATAACATAACTCCACACGTAACAGCCTCATTACTTTATAACTGACTCATTAATCATTGATATGAATAACATAACTCCACACATAACAGCCTCATTACTTTATAACTAACTCATTAATATCATCCAAGTTTCATCCCGCATCGCAATCCTCTTCATTGATCTGAATAACATAACTCCACACGTAACAGCCTCATTACTTTATAACTGACTCATTAATCATTGATATGAATAACATAACTCCACACATAACAGCCTCATTACTTTATAACTAACTCATTAATATCATCCAAGTTTCATCCCGCATCGCAATCCTCTTCATTGATCTGAATAACATAACTCCACACGTAACAGCCTCATTACTTTATAACTGACTCATTAATCATTGATATGAATAACATAACTCCACACATAACAGCCTCATTACTTTATAACTAACTCATTAATATCATCCAAGTTTCATCCCGCATCGCAATCCTCTTCATTGATCTGAATAACATAACTCCACACGTAACAGCCTCATTACTTTATAACTGACTCATTAATCATTGATATGAATAACATAACTCCACACATAACAGCCTCATTACTTTATAACTAACTCATTAATATCATCCAAGTTTCATCCCGCATCGCAATCCTCTTCATTGATCTGAATAACATAACTCCACACGTAACAGCCTCATTACTTTATAACTGACTCATTAATCATTGATATGAATAACATAACTCCACACATAACAGCCTCATTACTTTATAACTAACTCATTAATATCATCCAAGTTTCATCCCGCATCGCAATCCTCTTCATTGATCTGAATAACATAACTCCACACGTAACAGCCTCATTACTTTATAACTGACTCATTAATCATTGATATGAATAACATAACTCCACACATAACAGCCTCATTACTTTATAACTAATTGATCTGAATAACATAACTCCACACGTAACAGCCTCATTACTTTATAACTGACTCATTAATCATTGATATGAATAACATAACTCCACACATAACAGCCTCATTACTTTATAACTAACTCATTAATATCATCCAAGTTTCATCCCGCATCGCAATCCTCTTCATTGATCTGAATAACTTAACTCCACACGTAACAGCCTCATTACTTTATAACTGACTCATTAATCATTGATATGAATAACATAACTCCACACATAACAGCCTCATTACTTTATAACTAACTCATTAATATCATCCAAGTTTCATCCCGCATCGCAATCCTCTTCATTGATCTGAATAACATAACTCCACACGTAACAGCCTCATTACTTTATAACTGACTCATTAATCATTGATATGAATAACATAACTCCACACATAACAGCCTCATTACTTTATAACTAACTCATTAATATCATCCAAGTTTCATCCCGCATCGCAATCCTCTTCATTGATCTGAATAACATAACTCCACACGTAACAGCCTCATTACTTTATAACTGACTCATTAATCATTGATATGAATAACATAACTCCACACATAACAGCCTCATTACTTTATAACTAACTCATTAATATCATCCAAGTTTCATCCCGCATCGCAATCCTCTTCATTGATCTGAATAACTTAACTCCACACGTAACAGCCTCATTACTTTATAACTGACTCATTAATCATTGATATGAATAACATAACTCCACACATAACAGCCTCATTACTTTATAACTAACTCATTAATATCATCCAAGTTTCATCCCGCATCGCAATCCTCTTCATTGATCTGAATAACATAACTCCACACGTAACAGCCTCATTACTTTATAACTGACTCATTAATCATTGATATGAATAACATAACTCCACACATAACAGCCTCATTACTTTATAACTAACTCATTAATATCATCCAAGTTTCATCCCGCATCGCAATCCTCTTCATTGATCTGAATAACATAACTCCACACGTAACAGCCTCATTACTTTATAACTGACTCATTAATCATTGATATGAATAACATAACTCCACACATAACAGCCTCATTACTTTATAACTAACTCATTAATATCATCCAAGTTTCATCCCGCATCGCAATCCTCTTCATTGATCTGAATAACATAACTCCACACGTAACAGCCTCATTACTTTATAACTGACTCATTAATCATTGATATGAATAACATAACTCCACACATAACAGCCTCATTACTTTATAACTAACTCATTAATATCATCCAAGTTTCATCCCGCATCGCAATCCTCTTCATTGATCTGAATAACATAACTCCACACGTAACAGCCTCATTACTTTATAACTGACTCATTAATCATTGATATGAATAACATAACTCCACACATAACAGCCTCATTACTTTATAACTAACTCATTAATATCATCCAAGTTTCATCCCGCATCGCAATCCTCTTCATTGATCTGAATAACATAACTCCACACGTAACAGCCTCATTACTTTATAACTGACTCATTAATCATTGATATGAATAACATAACTCCACACATAACAGCCTCATTACTTTATAACTAACTCATTAATATCATCCAAGTTTCATCCCGCATCGCAATCCTCTTCATTGATCTGAATAACATAACTCCACACGTAACAGCCTCATTACTTTATAACTGACTCATTAATCATTGATATGAATAACATAACTCCACACATAACAGCCTCATTACTTTATAACTAACTCATTAATATCATCCAAGTTTCATCCCGCATCGCAATCCTCTTCATTGATCTGAATAACATAACTCCACACGTAACAGCCTCATTACTTTATAACTGACTCATTAATCATTGATATGAATAACATAACTCCACACATAACAGCCTCATTACTTTATAACTAACTCATTAATATCATCCAAGTTTCATCCCGCATCGCAATCCTCTTCATTGATCTGAATAACTTAACTCCACACGTAACAGCCTCATTACTTTATAACTGACTCATTAATCATTGATATGAATAACATAACTCCACACATAACAGCCTCATTACTTTATAACTAACTCATTAATATCATCCAAGTTTCATCCCGCATCGCAATCCTCTTCATTGATCTGAATAACATAACTCCACACGTAACAGCCTCATTACTTTATAACTGACTCATTAATCATTGATATGAATAACATAACTCCACACATAACAGCCTCATTACTTTATAACTAACTCATTAATATCATCCAAGTTTCATCCCGCATCGCAATCCTCTTCATTGATCTGAATAACATAACTCCACACGTAACAGCCTCATTACTTTATAACTGACTCATTAATCATTGATATGAATAACATAACTCCACACATAACAGCCTCATTACTTTATAACTAACTCATTAATATCATCCAAGTTTCATCCCGCATCGCAATCCTCTTCATTGATCTGAATAACTTAACTCCACACGTAACAGCCTCATTACTTTATAACTGACTCATTAATCATTGATATGAATAACATAACTCCACACATAACAGCCTCATTACTTTATAACTAACTCATTAATATCATCCAAGTTTCATCCCGCATCGCAATCCTCTTCATTGATCTGAATAACATAACTCCACACGTAACAGCCTCATTACTTTATAACTGACTCATTAATCATTGATATGAATAACATAACTCCACACATAACAGCCTCATTACTTTATAACTAACTCATTAATATCATCCAAGTTTCATCCCGCATCGCAATCCTCTTCATTGATCTGAATAACATAACTCCACACGTAACAGCCTCATTACTTTATAACTGACTCATTAATCATTGATATGAATAACATAACTCCACACATAACAGCCTCATTACTTTATAACTAACTCATTAATATCATCCAAGTTTCATCCCGCATCGCAATCCTCTTCATTGATCTGAATAACTTAACTCCACACGTAACAGCCTCATTACTTTATAACTGACTCATTAATCATTGATATGAATAACATAACTCCACACATAACAGCCTCATTACTTTATAACTAACTCATTAATATCATCCAAGTTTCATCCCGCATCGCAATCCTCTTCATTGATCTGAATAACATAACTCCACACGTAACAGCCTCATTACTTTATAACTGACTCATTAATCATTGATATGAATAACATAACTCCACACATAACAGCCTCATTACTTTATAACTAACTCATTAATATCATCCAAGTTTCATCCCGCATCGCAATCCTCTTCATTGATCTGAATAACTTAACTCCACACGTAACAGCCTCATTACTTTATAACTGACTCATTAATCATTGATATGAATAACATAACTCCACACATAACAGCCTCATTACTTTATAACTAACTCATTAATATCATCCAAGTTTCATCCCGCATCGCAATCCTCTTCATTGATCTGAATAACATAACTCCACACGTAACAGCCTCATTACTTTATAACTGACTCATTAATCATTGATATGAATAACATAACTCCACACATAACAGCCTCATTACTTTATAACTAACTCATTAATATCATCCAAGTTTCATCCCGCATCGCAATCCTCTTCATTGATCTGAATAACATAACTCCACACGTAACAGCCTCATTACTTTATAACTGACTCATTAATCATTGATATGAATAACATAACTCCACACATAACAGCCTCATTACTTTATAACTAACTCATTAATATCATCCAAGTTTCATCCCGCATCGCAATCCTCTTCATTGATCTGAATAACTTAACTCCACACGTAACAGCCTCATTACTTTATAACTGACTCATTAATCATTGATATGAATAACATAACTCCACACATAACAGCCTCATTACTTTATAACTAACTCATTAATATCATCCAAGTTTCATCCCGCATCGCAATCCTCTTCATTGATCTGAATAACATAACTCCACACGTAACAGCCTCATTACTTTATAACTGACTCATTAATCATTGATATGAATAACATAACTCCACACATAACAGCCTCATTACTTTATAACTAACTCATTAATATCATCCAAGTTTCATCCCGCATCGCAATCCTCTTCATTGATCTGAATAACATAACTCCACACGTAACAGCCTCATTACTTTATAACTGACTCATTAATCATTGATATGAATAACATAACTCCACACATAACAGCCTCATTACTTTATAACTAACTCATTAATATCATCCAAGTTTCATCCCGCATCGCAATCCTCTTCATTGATCTGAATAACATAACTCCACACGTAACAGCCTCATTACTTTATAACTGACTCATTAATCATTGATATGAATAACATAACTCCACACATAACAGCCTCATTACTTTATAACTAACTCATTAATATCATCCAAGTTTCATCCCGCATCGCAATCCTCTTCATTGATCTGAATAACTTAACTCCACACGTAACAGCCTCATTACTTTATAACTGACTCATTAATCATTGATATGAATAACATAACTCCACACATAACAGCCTCATTACTTTATAACTAACTCATTAATATCATCCAAGTTTCATCCCGCATCGCAATCCTCTTCATTGATCTGAATAACATAACTCCACACGTAACAGCCTCATTACTTTATAACTGACTCATTAATCATTGATATGAATAACATAACTCCACACATAACAACCTCATTACTTTATAACTAACTCATTAATATCATCCAAGTTTCATCCCGCATCGCAATCCTCTTCATTGATCTGAATAACATAACTCCACACGTAACAGCCTCATTACTTTATAACTGACTCATTAATCATTGATATGAATAACATAACTCCACACATAACAGCCTCATTACTTTATAACTAACTCATTAATATCATCCAAGTTTCATCCCGCATCGCAATCCTCTTCATTGATCTGAATAACATAACTCCACACGTAACAGCCTCATTACTTTATAACTGACTCATTAATCATTGATATGAATAACATAACTCCACACATAACAGCCTCATTACTTTATAACTAACTCATTAATATCATCCAAGTTTCATCCCGCATCGCAATCCTCTTCATTGATCTGAATAACATAACTCCACACGTAACAGCCTCATTACTTTATAACTGACTCATTAATCATTGATATGAATAACATAACTCCACACATAACAGCCTCATTACTTTATAACTAACTCATTAATATCATCCAAGTTTCATCCCGCATCGCAATCCTCTTCATTGATCTGAATAACATAACTCCACACGTAACAGCCTCATTACTTTATAACTGACTCATTAATCATTGATATGAATAACATAACTCCACACATAACAGCCTCATTACTTTATAACTAACTCATTAATATCATCCAAGTTTCATCCCGCATCGCAATCCTCTTCATTGATCTGAATAACATAACTCCACACGTAACAGCCTCATTACTTTATTACTTTAACTGACAACTCCACACGTAACAGCCTCATTAATCATTGATATGAATAACATAACTCCACACATAACAGCCTCATTACTTTATAACTAACTCATTAATATCATCCAAGTTTCATCCCGCATCGCAATCCTCTTCATTGATCTGAATAACATAACTCCACACGTAACAGCCTCATTACTTTATAACTGACTCATTAATCATTGATATGAATAACATAACTCCACACATAACAGCCTCATTACTTTATAACTAACTCATTAATATCATCCAAGTTTCATCCCGCATCGCAATCCTCTTCATTGATCTGAATAACTTAACTCCACACGTAACAGCCTCATTACTTTATAACTGACTCATTAATCATTGATATGAATAACATAACTCCACACATAACAGCCTCATTACTTTATAACTAACTCATTAATATCATCCAAGTTTCATCCCGCATCGCAATCCTCTTCATTGATCTGAATAACATAACTCCACACGTAACAGCCTCATTACTTTATAACTGACTCATTAATCATTGATATGAATAACATAACTCCACACATAACAGCCTCATTACTTTATAACTAACTCATTAATATCATCCAAGTTTCATCCCGCATCGCAATCCTCTTCATTGATCTGAATAACATAACTCCACACGTAACAGCCTCATTACTTTATAACTGACTCATTAATCATTGATATGAATAACATAACTCCACACATAACAGCCTCATTACTTTATAACTAACTCATTAATATCATCCAAGTTTCATCCCGCATCGCAATCCTCTTCATTGATCTGAATAACATAACTCCACACGTAACAGCCTCATTACTTTATAACTGACTCATTAATCATTGATATGAATAACATAACTCCACACATAACAGCCTCATTACTTTATAACTAACTCATTAATATCATCCAAGTTTCATCCCGCATCGCAATCCTCTTCATTGATCTGAATAACTTAACTCCACACGTAACAGCCTCATTACTTTATAACTGACTCATTAATCATTGATATGAATAACATAACTCCACACATAACAGCCTCATTACTTTATAACTAACTCATTAATATCATCCAAGTTTCATCCCGCATCGCAATCCTCTTCATTGATCTGAATAACATAACTCCACACGTAACAGCCTCATTACTTTATAACTGACTCATTAATCATTGATATGAATAACATAACTCCACACATAACAGCCTCATTACTTTATAACTAACTCATTAATATCATCCAAGTTTCATCCCGCATCGCAATCCTCTTCATTGATCTGAATAACTTAACTCCACACGTAACAGCCTCATTACTTTATAACTGACTCATTAATCATTGATATGAATAACATAACTCCACACATAACAGCCTCATTACTTTATAACTAACTCATTAATATCATCCAAGTTTCATCCCGCATCGCAATCCTCTTCATTGATCTGAATAACATAACTCCACACGTAACAGCCTCATTACTTTATAACTGACTCATTAATCATTGATATGAATAACATAACTCCACACATAACAGCCTCATTACTTTATAACTAACTCATTAATATCATCCAAGTTTCATCCCGCATCGCAATCCTCTTCATTGATCTGAATAACTTAACTCCACACGTAACAGCCTCATTACTTTATAACTGACTCATTAATCATTGATATGAATAACATAACTCCACACATAACAGCCTCATTACTTTATAACTAACTCATTAATATCATCCAAGTTTCATCCCGCATCGCAATTGTAACGCCCTCCCTTGTATGCATCCAAGAGAGTCGTTTGCTAAGCGGAATTAGAGTCGTTAACGTCACATGAGCTAACAAAGCAGTATACAAATCCGTATAAAAATTTCAACACTTAAATTCTTTTCACAAAGGTTTTCCAAAATAGCCGCTGTTCATAAAAGTTCAAGCTAACATAAATATGATAAAGACTACAGTCATCCAAAAGTACCAAAACATTAATCATTACAGTTATCCATTTAAACAAACAGCAACACTGATAATCCACGCATCAGCAATCAACAGCAAAATATTACTCCTTCAAATGCTTTGTCCTCCTGCCATTTTGGAAAAATAGCAGCCCCGAAGGGGTGAGAATAATCCCAGTAGTGTGGCAATAAAACCAGTAATATAACAATATTAACTAGGCACAAAATCATAAACAGTCACTTCAACATATCCTTGTTCCTTTTCCTTTTTATCATATTCATATATTGCGTATATAACGCCTTTCCTTTGCGCTTTTAGCACCGTCGTGCGCGCACTTCACAGTGGAATCAAATATACCCTTGGCACCTGAGCTCCATGTGGATTCCATCTGTGGGCCTATGCGGACTGATGCCAAGTGTCCCATACCCCGGTACCTTGGGGATGCCTATATGATGCTTGCTCAAACACATGGTCCTGTACATAACTATTCTAAAACAAGGCCTATATGATCTTGTTACATGCATGTCATGCTATGCTTTCACACACAAAGCGTAAAAATGCGGTATAATGTAAGATGCATGCTTATATACCTTTCATATGCGTTATGCTGCCACATAACGTCTTTACCTCATAGTCATATAGCCATCACGGCACATTTTTGGCAGTTTCCTTTCATTATAATGGAACATAATATTTTTACGGCATATGGAGCATCATGTTACAATTCTATACCAGTAGTCAATAGTTACATTAGGCATCATCGCCTGACACTTACCTTAGCTTTCCTTAAATATTACCAACGGCAGCGAAATATTCTCACTTCTTAAGCGCACCTAAATCAATTAAAACTAATCATTTACAGTGGCTATTTACAGCAGAACAGAGAGCATACAGCAGTGGCTTACAGCAGCAAAACAGTGAGCATTTACAGCAGTGTGAGCATACAGCAGCAAAACAGTGTTTACAGCAGCAAAACAGTGAGCATACAGCAGCAAAACAGTGAGCATACAGCAGTGTTTACAGCAGCAAAACAGTGAGTGTTTACAGCAGCAAAACAGTGAGCATTTACAGCAGCAAAACAGTGAGCATACAGCAGCAAAACAGTGAGCATAAACAGTGATCACTTAAACAGTGCATTTTACAGCAGCAAAACAGCAAAACAGTGGCATTTATGCAGCAAAACAGTGGCATTTTTAAGCAAAACAGTGGTACAAAACAGTGGCATTTTACAAAACAGTGGCATAAAACAGTGGAGCATGGAAACAGTGGCAGATTAAAACAGTGGCATTTTATAGCATACAAACAGTGGCATTTATGACTAAAACAGTGGCATTTTATGCAGAAACAGTGGCATTTGATGACTAAAACAGTGGCATATTATGCATAAAAACAGTGGCAGCAAAACAGTGGCATTTTACAGCATAAAACAGTGGCATTTTAGCATGGAAACAGTGGCATTTGATGAGTAAAACAGTGGCATTTTAAGCATGGAAACAGTGGCATTTCATGCATAAAACAGTGGCATATTATGGTCTAAAACAGTGGCATTTCATGCATGCAAAACAGTGGCATTAACAGTGGCTTTTAGGTGCAGAAACAGTGGCATTTTAATGTGATTTTGAGGAACCGAAACAGTGGCATTTTATCTACAAAACAGTGGCACCAAACCGAAACAGTGGCACAT
>JAVKPL010003839.1:17500-20473 GCA_032173675.1 Gastrolobium villosum
TTCATCCCGCATCGCAATCCTCTTCATTGATCTGAATAACATAACTCCACACGTAACAGCCTCATTACTTTATAACTGACTCATTAATCATTGATATGAATAACATAACTCCACACATAACAGCCTCATTACTTTATAACTAACTCATTAATATCATCCAAGTTTCATCCCGCATCGCAATCCTCTTCATTGATCTGAATAACATAACTCCACACGTAACAGCCTCATTACTTTATAACTGACTCATTAATCATTGATATGAATAACATAACTCCACACATAACAGCCTCATTACTTTATAACTAACTCATTAATATCATCCAAGTTTCATCCCGCATCGCAATCCTCTTCATTGATCTGAATAACATAACTCCACACGTAACAGCCTCATTACTTTATAACTGACTCATTAATCATTGATATGAATAACATAACTCCACACATAACAGCCTCATTACTTTATAACTAACTCATTAATATCATCCAAGTTTCATCCCGCATCGCAATCCTCTTCATTGATCTGAATAACATAACTCCACACGTAACAGCCTCATTACTTTATAACTGACTCATTAATCATTGATATGAATAACATAACTCCACACATAACAGCCTCATTACTTTATAACTAACTCATTAATATCATCCAAGTTTCATCCCGCATCGCAATCCTCTTCATTGATCTGAATAACATAACTCCACACGTAACAGCCTCATTACTTTATAACTGACTCATTAATCATTGATATGAATAACATAACTCCACACATAACAGCCTCATTACTTTATAACTAACTCATTAATATCATCCAAGTTTCATCCCGCATCGCAATCCTCTTCATTGATCTGAATAACATAACTCCACACGTAACAGCCTCATTACTTTATAACTGACTCATTAATCATTGATATGAATAACATAACTCCACACATAACAGCCTCATTACTTTATAACTAACTCATTAATATCATCCAAGTTTCATCCCGCATCGCAATCCTCTTCATTGATCTGAATAACATAACTCCACACGTAACAGCCTCATTACTTTATAACTGACTCATTAATCATTGATATGAATAACATAACTCCACACATAACAGCCTCATTACTTTATAACTAACTCATTAATATCATCCAAGTTTCATCCCGCATCGCAATCCTCTTCATTGATCTGAATAACATAACTCCACACGTAACAGCCTCATTACTTTATAACTGACTCATTAATCATTGATATGAATAACATAACTCCACACATAACAGCCTCCATTAATCATTGATATGAATAACAAAACTCAACACATAACAGCCTCATTACTTTATAACTAACTCATTAATATCATCCAAGTTTCATCCCGCATCGCAATCCTCTTCATTGATCTGAATAACTTAACTCCAAATCATTGATATGAATAACATAACTCCACACATAACAGCCTCATTACTTTATAACTAACTCATTAATATCATCCAAGTTTCATCCCGCATCGCAATCCTCTTCATTGATCTGAATAACATAACTCCACACGTAACAGCCTCATTACTTTATAACTGACTCATTAATCATTGATATGAATAACATAACTCCACACATAACAGCCTCATTACTTTATAACTAACTCATTAATATCATCCAAGTTTCATCCCGCATCGCAATCCTCTTCATTGATCTGAATAACATAACTCCACACGTAACAGCCTCATTACTTTATAACTGACTCATTAATCATTGATATGAATAACATAACTCCACACATAACAGCCTCATTACTTTATAACTAACTCATTAATATCATCCAAGTTTCATCCCGCATCGCAATCCTCTTCATTGATCTGAATAACATATCCACACGTAACAGCCTCATTACTTTATAACTGACTCATTAATCATTGATATGAATAACATAACTCCACACATAACAGCCTCATTACTTTATAACTAACTCATTAATATCATCCAAGTTTCATCCCGCATCGCAATCCTCTTCATTGATCTGAATAACATAACTCCACACGTAACAGCCTCATTACTTTATAACTGACTCATTAATCATTGATATGAATAACATAACTCCACACATAACAGCCTCATTACTTTATAACTAACTCATTAATATCATCCAAGTTTCATCCCGCATCGCAATCCTCTTCATTGATCTGAATAACATAACTCCACACGTAACAGCCTCATTACTTTATAACTGACTCATTAATCATTGATATGAATAACATAACTCCACACATAACAGCCTCATTACTTTATAACTAACTCATTAATATCATCCAAGTTTCATCCCGCATCGCAATCCTCTTCATTGATCTGAATAACATAACTCCACACGTAACAGCCTCATTACTTTATAACTGACTCATTAATCATTGATATGAATAACATAACTCCACACATAACAGCCTCATTACTTTATAACTAACTCATTAATATCATCCAAGTTTCATCCCGCATCGCAATCCTCTTCATTGATCTGAATAACATAACTCCACACGTAACAGCCTCATTACTTTATAACTGACTCATTAATCATTGATATGAATAACATAACTCCACACATAACAGCCTCATTACTTTATAACTAACTCATTAATATCATCCAAGTTTCATCCCGCATCGCAATCCTCTTCATTGATCTGAATAACATAACTCCACACGTAACAGCCTCATTACTTTATAACTGACTCATTAATCATTGATATGAATAACATAACTCCACACATAACAGCCTCATTACTTTATAACTAACTCATTAATATCATCCAAGTTTCATCCCGCATCGCAATCCTCTTCATTGATCTGAATAACATAACTCCACACGTAACAGCCTCATTACTTTATAACTGACTCATTAATCATTGATATGAATAACATAACTCCACACATAACAGCCTCATTACTTTATAACTAACTCATTAATATCATCCAAGTTTCATCCCGCATCGCAATCCTCTTCATTGAT
>JAVKPL010003840.1:0-20438 GCA_032173675.1 Gastrolobium villosum
GAGGCTTGAAAAATGGAGTTAGAGATTTAATATGACAAAAATAATGCTGGAAATGGAATCAGGGCGGAAAATTGAGTGAATAGGCAAAGTTGGGAAAAATTGATGAATAGTGATTTTTAAGTGTTAAATACTGTGTTATGAGTGTACCGATAAGTGTTAAATTTTTATGAGTATTTTGAGGAAAGAAAAATATGACATGGACTGGAAAAATATGTAGATTAAGAATATATGATCAGAATTTTTATCGGGATGAAAGTTAGATCGCGTGTGGGACCCGCGTGACCGAAGTCACTTAGCCCCCACCCTTTTTCTTCTTCTTTCTTTCCTCTTTTCTTCTCCCGTGCGCGTTTCTTCCTGGAGGTGAAGAACAAAAACACCAAATCCTTCTCCTTTTCACCATTTTCTCTATTCTTCACCGAATCACTTGATTTTGGTGTTGAAATCTATTGTAAACAACCTTCTAGATCCATTGGTAACACTTACAAGCCATGAAACCACCTCCATGGCCGCGTTTTGAGCAAAGTCAGATCCGACCCACTTGAGTTCTTGGAGATTTCTTGGAGTTTTGATCTTCTAATGGTTTAGTGAAGCCTTGGTGGTGATCATACAACACATTGTAAGTATATTTGTGGTATTTTGATGGTTGATTTCATAGATCTAGAAATTTATGTTCAAACCTTTGATTCTAGATGTGTGATGATAGAGAGCTCAAATGGAAAAATGCTATTAGATGAAAATGCCTTAGAATGATGCATGAAAGCTAGAAATGCTATGATAAATTTTGGTGAAAAAGTTAGGTTTTTAACTTAGGAAAATTTGTGAAGATTTCATGAAAATTGGTATGTGGTGTAATTGGATAATTGAATGATGGACCATTGGAATAGATTGATAATATGATTATATGATTAGTGTGTGTGTTAAAATGGGATTGAAAACCTTGTAGAATGAACCTTTGAGGAATTCGAACCATAGAGGGGTTTGGAGGAAAAATGATATAAAAATGATGTAGTGGAAGTTGAATGATTGAAAATGATGTTTAATTGGATGATAGTATAGTGTGGTAAAGTGAAATGAGAAGAAAGAATGTGTGATTCATGGTGTAATTGGTAAATTAACCTATAAAAGAGATTGAAGTAAAATGGTATGGAAAAATAGCCTTTGGCCTAGGTGAGTTAAATGATGATTAATTGTGTAAATGAATGGTTGACATTGGAATTGTATTGATAATCATGTTGTGGATTATCTAGGTTGCCTCTTTTGGACGCCTTGGAAGCGGGTAAGCTTGGAGCTTACGTTTGGAGCATGGGCTCGGTATTGAGGTAACCTTTGGAACTGGGGTTTAGCCCTTGTGTGCTCCACCACACCTAGTGGATGGTTGTGGTTGGATTATGTGGTTATGACATTGTGTGATTGTGTGCTTGTATGCATATTGCTTGATTTTGTGAAAATTGTTTGGTCACTGGCCAGTTGACGTGTGTTGGGTTTGGACATCCGCTGGATCATTTCGTGACGGAGTGCCAGTTGGACTGCCATGGGGTCGACTCTGGGAGCGACTCCAGGATGAGCCAAACGTGGGACATCCGCCGGATAGGTCTCTTGAGGAGTTCCGGTTGGGCTGCCATGGAGTTTTCTCAACCATGGGAGAAGCTCTAGGATTGTCTCGGGAGTTATATGATGGAGTCCTTGAACATGAATCCATGAGTGGATGTTCTCGGGTTGTCTCCAGTTGGTGGGTGATATTGCATTGCTTGCATATTGTATGATGTTATATTTGCACATTGAGTGAGCCATGGGGTGGAGAAACCTCCAGGGCCCTTGGTTTACTGAGATATATTTATATATCTCACCCCGTGTTGTGGGGCATCATTTCAGGTTAGGTTGAGCCTGGAAGAGTGGAGCATGAGGTGCACAGTGGAGGCACAGTGTGTGGAGGAGTTGATTGGGACACATCTTGCATATGTTTTATGCTTTAGTCATTGAACATGAACCTATGCATGTTGAAAATGTCATGCTTTGTATGTTCATGAATACATGTTGGATTCTTCGATATGATGTATACGTAGGACATGAGTATATGTTGTATATTGAGTGAGCATGGGACTTGTCCATTGCCACATTCATTGTAATTGAAGTCTTGGTGAATATGTTGTAAAATGGACCATAATTGATGTAAAATGGCCATTATGTTAAGGACTTTGTATATTATACATAATTGAATGAAAATGTATGTTTGAAGGGCCTAGAGCCTAAGTTATAGTATGTTTAAGTGTTGTGTGGAGTACTAAGAGGTTAGTGATGGATTACACATCCCTTATTGGGCTTAAAATGCTGTAATCTGTCACTTTTACTGCATAGTAATCGATTACCCAAGCATGGTAATCGATTACCATGCAACAGGGGACGAAATTTGGCTACTGTCTTCACTGGTAATCGATTACTGAGGCTTGGTAATCGATTACCATGTGAGGTAATCGATTACCCAAGGTTGGTAATCGATTACCAGAACAGAGGAATTGAAAAATTGGCTACTGCCTCATTTTTGACAGGTGGTAATCGATTACCACCCACTGGTAATCGATTACCACAGTGTAAATTTTGAAAATTTAAGTTTTTCTAGACTAAAAGAAAGGGGTTTAACTTGATGGGTAGAACTCCACATGGTACGTGGTTTGAAACCACGCGTAGCTTACGTAAAGGGCTAGAACTTGGTACGAAAGAAGAATGAGTTGATGGGTTCAAAATGAATTGAATAAAAAGAAAAGTTTAGTGTTGTTGTTTAGCTAGATGCTTCCGCGTATTGCATTTACAATTATAGTGTTGTTTTAATTAATTACGGAAAAGGATATTGTTATAAAAAGGAACGTGATAAAAGTAAAAAGTTTGCCCGTAATTTAATTAACCAATTACTGTGATTGTAACTGCGCTTAATATCATAATCAATGTTAACAATACCGGTACGTAACGGGCTGTTACATTTTATGGTATCAGAGCAGTTTCTTTAGGGAACTCTGATGAGTGTGTAATTGAGGTGAGTGCTGTATAGTTGTACGTAGACTCTTATTGACTGCTACACATGTGATTCCTTAGTTTGGGCCTGATCAACCCATTCCTTTGTGTTCAATGTGTGGTCAGCATAAGATGCCTTCGTGACAACCCTGGAGCACCAATGCCAGTCCTTAGGCTAAGGTGGTGGGTGCAGCGTTGACTGCCCATGGATGGATATGTTAGTGAGTAAATTTGATGTAATTGAGGACTTAGTGAGAATAAATTGTGATACTGCAATCGAGGACTTAGTGAGTTAATGGTGTTATGAATTGTTGTATAATGTGGTAGTATGATTGTATAATGATGATTTATGCAATAAAAATTTATGGTGCTATTGGATTGTTGTAACTTAGTGAAATTGGTGGTAATTGATGAAAATGTGAAATGTAAACATGTATTGTACCGAATAGAAATAAAGGAAGGTGTGCTGGTATATGTAAATGATTGAATTGAGTTGATATTGGTATGGTGATGTTGGTAGTCTTTCCTAAATGTATGGGAGCTAGAACAATTGAGTATAGGTGAGGACTAGTGGTATGTCTTTGACATGGTGGGGAATTGGAACCCCGATGAATTCATAGAAATTTGAATGTGAGTGCTTATGTGTAATGTTGGATACCTTATGGTACAATAATAAGGTTATAAGACCCTTGATGAGGGCATGTATATGGATGGCTTAATATGCTTGGATGTAGAAATAAATTGAAATTTCCAAAATTTGGATTGAGGATTGTGAGTAACTTAAAAGAACTATGGAAATGATGTGTGGGATAAATCAAGGTTGAAATTGGGACTTTAGTCCATGATGAGGTAATGATTGGTTAGGTGTAGGTGAGAATGTCATATGTATAAAAAGTAAAATATGAAAAGTTGAGGAAATTGCCATGTAAGGCATTGAATGAATTTGATTGAAAGTATGAAGGTTCATAATATATTGATGATTGGACTTAACAAATGTGGGGTGATAAAAATATAATTGAGTGTGGAGTAGTAATGGTACTAAGATGCTTCCATAATGTTGTGGAGCATTGCAAATTGAGGATGTGGCCTAACTTTAGGTGGATAATAATTCTGTGATGGCTAAGTGCCAGCATATATATATGTGTATATCTATATGTTGTGAAGGCCGGGGTGCCTAAATGTATATTTGTGTTGTTATGAGTTAGTAAACTCTTTGGTAAAAGAAAATTATTTTTGGTAAAAGAGCAAATGATGTAAGTGAAATTCCCTATGATGGGAAATGTGAAGAGATTTGTCTCTTGGGAGTGTCATTGGATGCTCAAGGTGGTAGGGGATTCATGATGGAGTCCCGGTGTGCAAGTTATATCATGGCACACATGTTGTCAATAATGTGACAATAAATGTTGTCCTGGGTTTCCCCTTGTGGATTGAACCCTAAGAGGTGTTGCTCTTGGAAGTCCCAGGCGAGCGCTGCTCGAAATCAGAATTTATCTGGAGGTCCCGATGCGCAGAATGCATGGACTGTTAAATGAGGACACTCTTGGTGTCATAGTGAAATATTGAAAAAAAAAAAAAAAAGTGAATTCAGTTTAATAAAGTGGATCTTCCACAGTGTTGAGCATGGTTGCTATGAGTCATGATAGACAATGGATTAAGACTGTACCGAATATGGGTACTGTTATGAATTGAAAATTTTGAGTCAAAATATGATAAAGATGTTGGAATCATGTGAGGATGATTATGCTATGGACTAAGACTAATGTCTAGCCAAGTGAAATGAGTAGAATGTTGAGAAAGGAACCATATTGGAAAAGTACAGTGGATGGTGCAAAAGTAGAATATATCTAGTATACCATTAGGTATCTACATAGTACTCTGTTTGCCGTTATGTACGGATTTGATGTGAATGTGTTTATTTGTATGGCCATCTCCGTATGGATTATGTTCCCGGAGATTATTATTATTATTTGGTATAAGTCAAGTAGTGTGAGGTAGAACCTTGTGTTAGTGGGACTGTTAGTACAGCCGATGGCATGTTACCTCTTCTTGCGTGAATTATAAGGACAGATTCTCTGATTGGTGGGGCATTGCACCTGGGGCCCTTAGGACAGCAAGAGCTCGAGGGGTTAAACCTAAGGATGTTCTTACCCATTGCATTAGAGGATTGTATCTTGTGAGGAACGCAAGAGGTGAAATTTTGGAAAATATAAGTGAACAGTAATATGCCAAATATGATGAAAAATGTGCAGTGCCATGAGATGGCAGTTTGGATTATGAAATTGAGCACTCGGAGATGTGCATGAGTGTATACCAAGTGTGGTAGTATGGAATTATGGTTTCTCAGAAATTGTGAAATGAATTATTGGATTATCACCCTATGTGAAGGGAATGGAAAATTGATTAGTGATGATGGATTGAGTCAAAGTTTTATATAAAGGCTTGTGATGGTGAGATGTTAAGTTAAGTTGGTGGCCTGAATGGCCAAGGATGTTAATAAGGGATTAATTGTGATTTATTCAAGTAAGAAGGTGTGATGCTAGTTGTTAAATAGAAATGTATTTGGTAAAATGAAAGGTTGTTATCTCTACCCTGGTGGTAGAGTTACTAATGGAGCAGTATAGATGCAAAAATTATTGTGAGAGATGTGTTGAAAATGATTTTGTGAAGTTTTTCGACGGAAAATGGATTCCGTCGAAGATTTTTGACGGAAAATGGATTCCATCGAAAATGGAAGAATAAAATAAAAGCAAAAGAAATTGATATTGTGAAGTTTTTTGACGAAAAACGGATTCCGTCGAAAATGGATGAATAAAATAAAAGCAAAAGAAATTTATTTTGTGAAGTTTTTCGATGAAAATGGATTTCGTCGAAGATTTTTGACAGAAAACGGATGAATAAAATAAATTGCAAAAGAAATTCATTTTGTGAAGTTTTTCGACGGAAAACGAATTCCGTCGAAATCTGATGAATAAAATAAATGCAAAAGAAATTGATTTTGTGAAGTTTTTCGATGGAAAATGGATTCCGTCGAAAATGGATGAATAAAATAAATGCAAAAGAAATTGATTTTGTGAAGTTTTTGGACAGAAAATGGATTCCGTCGAAAATGGATGAATAAAATAAATGCAAAAGAAATTGATATTGTGAAGTTTTTTGACAGAAAACGGATTCCGTCGAAAATGGAAGAATAAAATAAAAGCAAAAGAAATTGATATTGTGAAGTTTTTGACGAAAAACGGATTCCGTCGAAAATGGATGAAAAAAATAAATGCAAAAGAAATTGATTTTGTGAAGTTTTTCGACGAAAATGGATTTCGTCGAAGATTTTCGACCGAAAACGAATTCCATCGAATACGGATGAATAAAATAAATTGCAAAAGAAATTCAAAAGATGGAAAATGGATTCCTTCCAAAACTGATCAATAAAATAAATGCAAAAGAAATTGATTTTCTGAAGTTTTTCGACGGAAAATGGATTCCGTCGAAAACTGATGAATAAAATAAATGCAAAAGAAATTGATTTTGTGATGTTTTTTGACAGAAAACGGATTCCATCGAAATGGATGAATAAAATAAAAGCAAAAGAAATTGATATTGTGAAGTTTTTTGACGGAAAACGGTTTCCGTCGAAAATGGATGAATAAAATAAATGCAAAAGAAATTTATTTTGTGAAGTTTTTCGATGAAAATGGATTTCGTCGAAGATTTTTGACAGAAAACGGATGAATAAAATAAATTGCAAAAGAAATTCATTTTGTGAAGTTTTTCGACGGAAAACGAATTCCGTCGAAATCTGATGAATAAAATAAATGCAAAAGAAATTGATTTTGTGAAGTTTTTCGATGGAAAATGGATTCCGTCGAAAATGGATGAATAAAATAAATGCAAAAGAAATTGATTTTGTGAAGTTTTTGGACAGAAAATGGATTCCGTCGAAAATGGATGAATAAAATAAATGCAAAAGAAATTGATATTGTGAAGTTTTTTGACAGAAAACGGATTCCGTCGAAAATGGATGAATAAAATAAATGCAAAAGAAATTGATTTTGTGAAGTTTTTCGACGAAAATGGATTTCGTCGAAGATTTTTGATGGAAAAAGAATTCCGTCGAAAACTGTTGAATAAAATAAATGCAAAAGAAATTGATTTTGTGAAGTTTTTCGACGGAAAATGGATTCCGTCGAAGATTTTTGACGGAAAATGGATTCCATCGAAAATGGAAGAATAAAATAAAAGCAAAAGAAATTGATATTGTGATGTTTTTGACGAAAAACGGATTCCGTCGAAAATGGATGAAAAAAATAAATGCAAAAGAAATTGATTTTGTGAAGTTTTTCGACGAAAATGGATTTCGTCGAAGATTTTTGATGGAAAAAGAATTCCGTCGAAAACTGTTGAATAAAATAAATGCAAAAGAAATTGATTTTGTGAAGTTTTTCGACGGAAAATGGATTCCGTCGAAGATTTTTGACGGAAAATGGATTGGATTCCATCGAAAATGGAAGAATAAAATAAAAGCAAAAGAAATTGATATTGTGAAGTTTTTGACGAAAAACGGATTCCGTCGAAAATGGATGAAAAAAATAAATGCAAAAGAAATTGATTTTGTGAAGTTTTTCGACGAAAATGGATTTCGTCGAAGATTTTCGACCGAAAACGAATTCCATAGAATACGGATGAATAAAATAAATTGCAAAAGAAATTCATTTTGTGAAGTTTTTCGACGGAAAACGAATTCCGTCGAAAACTGATGAATAAAATAAATGCAAAAGAAATTGATTTTGTAAAGTTTTTCGACGGAAAATGGATTCCGTCAAAAATGGATGAATAAAATAAATGCAAAAGAAATTGATTTTCTGATGTTTTTTGACGGAAAACGGATTCCGTCGAAAATGGATGAATAAAATAAATGCAAAAGAAATTGATATTGTGAAGTTTTTTGACGAAAAACGGATTCCGTCGAAAATGGATGAATAAAATAAATGCAAAAGAAATTGATTTTCTGAAGTTTTTCGACGAAAATGGATATCGTCGAAGATTTTTGACGGAAAACGAATTCCGTCGAAAACGGATGAATAAAATAAATTGCAAAAGAAATTCATTTTGTGAAGTTTTTCGAAGGAAAAAGAATTTCGTCGAAAACTGATGAGTAAAATAAATGCAAAAGAAATTAATTTTGTGAAGTTTTTCGACGGAAAATGGATTCCGTCGAAGATTTTTGACGGAAAATGAATTTCGTCGAAAATGGATAAATAAAATAAATGCAAAAGAAATGGATTTTGTAAAGGTTTTTGACAGAAAATGGATTCCGTCGAAAATGGTTGAATAAAATAAATGCAAAAGAAATTGATATAGTGAAGTTTTTTGACGGGAAACGGATTCCGTCGAAAATGGATGAATAAAATAAATGCAAAAGAAATTGATATTGTGAAGTTTTTTGACAGAAAACGGATTCCGTCGAAAATGGATGAATAAAATAAATGCAAAAGAAATTGATTTTGTGAAGTTTTTCGACGAAAATGGATTTCGTCGAAGATTTTTGACAGAAAACGAATTCCGTCGAAAACGGATGAATAAAATAAGTTGCAAAAGAAATTCATTTTGTGAAGTTTTTTGACGGAAAAAGAATTTCGTCGAAACTGATGAATAAAATAATTGCAAAAGAAATTGATTTTGTGAAGTTTTTAGACGGAAAATGGATTCCGTCGAAAACTGATGAATAAAATAAATGCAAAAGAAATTGATTTTGTGAAGTTTTTTGACAGAAAACGGATTCCATCGAAATGGATGAATAAAATAAAAGCAAAAGAAATTGATATTGTGAAGTTTTTTGACGGAAAACGGTTTCCGTCGAAAATGGATGAATAAAATAAATGCAAAAGAAATTTATTTTGTGAAGTTTTTCGATGAAAATGGATTTCGTCGAAGATTTTTGACAGAAAACGGATGAATAAAATAAATTGCAAAAGAAATTCATTTTGTGAAGTTTTTCGACGGAAAACGAATTCCGTCGAAATCTGATGAATAAAATAAATGCAAAAGAAATTGATTTTGTGAAGTTTTTCGGTGGAAAATGGATTCTGTCGAAAATGGATGAATAAAATAAATGCAAAAGAAATTGATTTTGTGAAGTTTTTGGACAGAAAATGGATTCCGTCGAAAATGGATGAATAAAATAAATGCAAAAAAATTGATATTGTGAAGTTTTTTGACAGAAAACGGATTCCGTCGAAAATGGATGAATAAAATTAATGCAAAAGAAATTGATTTTGTGAAGTTTTTCGACGAAAAAGGATTTCGTCGAAGATTTTTGACGGAAAACGAATTCCGTCGAAATCGGATGAATAAAATAAGTTGCAAAAGAAATTCATTTTGTGAAGTTTTTCGACAGAAAAAGAATTACGTCGAGAACTGATGAATAAAATAATTGCAAAAGAAATTGATTTTGTGAAGTTTTTAGACGGAAAATGGATCCGTCGAAAACTGATGAATAAAATAAATGCAAAAGAAATTGATTTTGTGAAGTTTTTTGACAGAAAATGGATTCAGTCGAAAATGGATGAATAAAATAAATGCAAAAGAAATTGATATTATGAAGTTTTTTGACGGGAAACGGATTCCGTCGAAAATGGATGAATAAAATAAATGCAAAAGCAAATGATTTTGTGAAGTTGTTCGACGAAAATGGATTTCGTCGAAGAGTTTTGACGGAAAACGAATTCCGTCGAAAATGGATGAATAAAATAAATTGCAAAAGAAATTCATTTTGTGAAGTTTTTCGACGGAAAACGAATTCCGTCGAAAACTGATGAATAAAACAAATGCAAAAGAAATTTATTTTGTGAAGTTTTTCGATGGAAAATGGATTCCGTCAAAAACTGATGAATAAAACAAATGCAAAAGAAATTCATTTTGTGAAGTTTTTCGACGAAAATGGACTTCGTCGAAGATTTTTGACGGAATACGAATTCCGTTGAAAATGGATGAATAAAATAAATTGCAAAAGAAATTCATTTTGTGAAGTTCTTCGACGGAAAATGAATTCCGTCGAAAGCTTATGAATAAAATAATTGCAAAAGAAATTGATTTTGTGAAGTTTTTCGACGGAAAAAGAATTTCGTCGAAAACTGATGAATAAGATAAATGCAAAAGAAATTGATTTTGTGAAGTTTTTCGACGGAAAACGGATTCCTTCGAAAACTGATGAATAAAATAAATGCAAAAGAAATTGATTTTGTAAAGTTTTTTGACGGAAAATGGATTCCGTCGAAGATTTTTAACGGAAAATGGATTCCATCGAAAATGGATGAATAAAATAAAACCAAAAGAAATTGATATTGTGAAGTTTTTTGACGAAAAACGGATTCTGTCGAAAATGGATGAATAAAATAAATGCAAAAGAAATTGATTTTGTGAAGTTTTTCGACGAAAATGGATTTCGTCGAAGATTTTTGACGGAAAACGAATTCCGTCGAAAACGGATGAATAAAATAAATTGCAAAAGAAATTCATTTTGTGAAGTTTTTGAACGGAAAACGGATTCCGTCGAAAATGGATGAATAAAATAAATGCAAAAGAAATTGATTTTGTGAAGTTTTTGGACGGAAAATGGATTCCGTCGAAAATGGATGAATAAAATAAATGCAAAAGAAATTGATTTTGTGAAGTTTTTCGACGAAAATGGATTTCGTCGAAGATTTTTGATGGAAAAAGAATTCTGTCGAAAACTGATGAATAAAATAAATGCAAAAGTAATTGATTTTGTGAAGTTTTTCGACGGAAAACGGATTCCGTCGAAAACTGATGAATAAAATAAATGCAAAAGAAATTGATTTTGTGAAGTTTTTCGATGGAAAATGGATTCCATCGAAAATGGAAGAATAAAATAAAAGCAAAAGAAATTGATATTGTGAAGTTTTTTGACGAAAAACGGATTCCGTCGAAAATGGATGAATAAAATAAATGCAAAAGAAATTGATATAGTGAAGTTTTTTGACGGGAAACGGATTCCGTCGAAAATGGATGAATAAAATAAATGCAAAAGCAAATGATTTTGTGAAGTTGTTCGACGAAAATGGATTTCGTCGAAGAGTTTTGACGGAAAACGAATTCCGTCGAAAATGGATGAATAAAATAAATTGCAAAAGAAATTCATTTTGTGAAGTTTTTCGACGGAAAACGAATTCCGTCGAAAACTGATGAATAAAACAAATGCAAAAGAAATTGATTTTGTGAAGTTTTTCGATGGAAAATGGATTCCGTCAAAAATTGATGAATAAAACAAATGCAAAAGAAATTGAATTTGTGAAGTTTTTCGACGAAAATGGATTTCGTCGAAGATTTTTGATGGAAAAAGAATTCCGTCGAAAACTGATGAATAAAATAAATGCAAAAGTAATTGATTTTGTGAAGTTTTTCGACGGAAAACGGATTCCGTCGAAAACTGATGAATAAAATAAATGCAAAAGAAATTGAATTTGTGAAGTTTTTCGACGAAAATGGATTTCGTCGAAGATTTTTGATGGAAAAAGAATTCCGTCGAAAACTGATGAATAAAATAAATGCAAAAGTAATTGATTTTGTGAAGTTTTTCGACGGAAAACGGATTCCGTCGAAAACTGATGAATAAAATAAATGCAAAAGAAATTGATTTTGTGAAGTTTTTCGACGGAAAATGGATTCCGTCGAAGATTTTTGACGGAAAATGGATTCCATCGAAAATGGAAGAATAAAATAAAAGCAAAAGAAATTGATATTGTGAAGTTTTTTGACGAAAAACGGATTCCGTCGAAAATGGATGAATAAAATAAAAGCAAAAGAAATTTATTTTGTGAAGTTTTTCGATGAAAATGGATTTCGTCGAAGATTTTTGACAGAAAACGGATGAATAAAATAAATTGCAAAAGAAATTCATTTTGTGAAGTTTTTCGACGGAAAACGAAAATTCCGTCGAAATCTGATGAATAAAATAAATGCAAAAGAAATTGATTTTGTGAAGTTTTTCGATGGAAAATGGATTCCGTCGAAAATGGATGAATAAAATAAATGCAAAAGAAATTGATTTTGTGAAGTTTTTGGACAGAAAATGGATTCCGTCGAAAATGGATGAATAAAATAAATGCAAAAGAAATTGATATTGTGAAGTTTTTTGACAGAAAACGGATTCCGTCGAAAATGGATGAATAAAATAAATGCAAAAGAAATTGATTTTGTGAAGTTTTTCGACGAAAATGGATTTCGTCGAAGATTTTTGATGGAAAAAGAATTCCGTCGAAAACTGTTGAATAAAATAAATGCAAAAGAAATTGATTTTGTGAAGTTTTTCGACGGAAAATGGATTCCGTCGAAGATTTTTGACGGAAAATGGATTCCATCGAAAATGGAAGAATAAAATAAAAGCAAAAGAAATTGATATTGTGAAGTTTTTTGACGAAAACGGATTCCGTCGAAAATGGATGAAAAAAATAAATGCAAAAGAAATTGATTTTGTGAAGTTTTTCGACGAAAATGGATTTCGTCGAAGATTTTTGATGGAAAAAGAATTCCGTCGAAAACTGTTGAATAAAATAAATGCAAAAGAAATTGATTTTGTGAAGTTTTTCGACGGAAAATGGATTCCGTCGAAGATTTTTGACGGAAAATGGATTCCATCGAAAATGGAAGAATAAAATAAAAGCAAAAGAAATTGATATTGTGAAGTTTTTGACGAAAAACGGATTCCGTCGAAAATGGATGAAAAAAATAAATGCAAAAGAAATTGATTTTGTGAAGTTTTTCGACGAAAATGGATTTCGTCGAAGATTTTTGATGGAAAAAGAATTCCGTCGAAAACTGTTGAATAAAATAAATGCAAAAGAAATTGATTTTGTGAAGTTTTTCGACGGAAAATGGATTCCGTCGAAGATTTTTGACGGAAAATGGATTCAATCGAAAATGGAAGAATAAAATAAAAGCAAAAGAAATTGATATTGTGAAGTTTTTTGACGAAAAACGGATTCCGTCGAAAATGGATGAATAAAATAAAAGCAAAAGAAATTTATTTTGTGAAGTTTTTCGATGAAAATGGATTTCGTCGAAGATTTTTGACAGAAAACGGATGAATAAAATAAATTGCAAAAGAAATTCATTTTGTGAAGTTTTTCGACGGAAAACGAATTCCGTCGAAATCTGATGAATAAAATAAATGCAAAAGAAATTGATTTTGTGAAGTTTTTCGATGGAAAATGGATTCCGTCGAAAATGGATGAATAAAATAAATGCAAAAGAAATTGATTTTGTGAAGTTTTTGGACAGAAAATGGATTCCGTCGAAAATGGATGAATAAAATAAATGCAAAAGAAATTGATATTGTGAAGTTTTTTGACAGAAAACGGATTCCGTCGAAAATGGAAGAATAAAATAAAAGCAAAAGAAATTGATATTGTGAAGTTTTTGACGAAAAACGGATTCCGTCGAAAATGGATGAAAAAAATAAATGCAAAAGAAATTGATTTTGTGAAGTTTTTCGACGAAAATGGATTTCGTCGAAGATTTTCGACCGAAAACGAATTCCATCGAATACGGATGAATAAAATAAATTGCAAAAGAAATTCATTTTGTGAAGTTTTTCGACGGAAAACGAATTCCGTCGAAAACTGATGAATAAAATAAATGCAAAAGAAATTGATTTTCTGAAGTTTTTCGACGGAAAATGGATTCCGTCGAAAACTGATGAATAAAATAAATGCAAAAGAAATTGATTTTGTGATGTTTTTTGACAGAAAACGGATTCCATCGAAATGGATGAATAAAATAAAAGCAAAAGAAATTGATATTGTGAAGTTTTTTGACGGAAAACGGTTTCCGTCGAAAATGGATGAATAAAATAAATGCAAAAGAAATTTATTTTGTGAAGTTTTTCGATGAAAATGGATTTCGTCGAAGATTTTTGACAGAAAACGGATGAACGGATGAATAAAATAAATTGCAAAAGAAATTCATTTTGTGAAGTTTTTCGACGGAAAACGAATTCCGTCGAAATCTGATGAATAAAATAAATGCAAAAGAAATTGATTTTGTGAAGTTTTTCGATGGAAAATGGATTCCGTCGAAAATGGATGAATAAAATAAATGCAAAAGAAATTGATTTTGTGAAGTTTTTGGACAGAAAATGGATTCCGTCGAAAATGGATGAATAAAATAAATGCAAAAGAAATTGATATTGTGAAGTTTTTTGACAGAAAACGGATTCCGTCGAAAATGGATGAATAAAATAAATGCAAAAGAAATTGATTTTGTGAAGTTTTTCGACGAAAATGGATTTCGTCGAAGATTTTTGATGGAAAAAGAATTCCGTCGAAAACTGTTGAATAAAATAAATGCAAAAGAAATTGATTTTGTGAAGTTTTTCGACGGAAAATGGATTCCGTCGAAGATTTTTGACGGAAAATGGATTCCATCGAAAATGGAAGAATAAAATAAAAGCAAAAGAAATTGATATTGTGAAGTTTTTGACGAAAAACGGATTCCGTCGAAAATGGATGAAAAAAATAAATGCAAAAGAAATTGATTTTGTGAAGTTTTTCGACGAAAATGGATTCCGTCGAAGATTTTTGATGGAAAAAGAATTCCGTCGAAAACTGTTGAATAAAATAAATGCAAAAGAAATTGATTTTGTGAAGTTTTTCGACGGAAAATGGATTCCGTCGAAGATTTTTGACGGAAAATGGATTCCATCGAAAATGGAAGAATAAAATAAAAGCAAAAGAAATTGATATTGTGAAGTTTTTGACGAAAAACGGATTCCGTCGAAAATGGATGAAAAAAATAAATGCAAAAGAAATTGATTTTGTGAAGTTTTTCGACGAAAATGGATTTCGTCCAAGATTTTCGACCGAAAACGAATTCCATCGAATACGGATGAATAAAATAAATTGCAAAAGAAATTCATTTTGTGAAGTTTTTCGACGGAAAACGAATTCCGTCGAAAACTGATGAATAAAATAAATGCAAAAGAAATTGATTTTGTAAAGTTTTTTGACGGAAAATGGACTTCGTCGAAGATTTTTGACGGAAAATGGATTCCATCGAAAATGGATGAATAAAATAAATGCAAAAGAAATTGATATTGTGAAGTTTTTTGACAGAAAACGGATTCCGTCGAAAATGGATGAATAAAAAAAATGCAAAAGAAATTGATTTTGTGAAGATTTTCGACGAAAATGGATTTCGTCGAAGATTCTTGACAGAAAACGAATTCCGTCGAAAACGGATGAATAAAATAAGTTGCAAAAGAAATTCATTTTGTGAAGTTTTTCGACGGAAAAAGAATTTCGTCGAAACTGATGAATAAAATAATTGCAAAAGAAATTGATTTTGTGAAGTTTTTAGACGGAAAATGGATTCCGTCGAAAACTGATGAATAAAATAAATGCAAAAGAAATTGATTTTGTGATGTTTTTTGACAGAAAACGGATTCCATCGAAATGGATGAATAAAATAAAAGCAAAAGAAATTGATATTGTGAAGTTTTTTGACGGAAAACGGTTTCCGTCGAAAATGGATGAATAAAATAAATGCAAAAGAAATTTATTTTGTGAAGTTTTTCGATGAAAATGGATTTCGTCGAAGATTTTTGACAGAAAACGGATGAATAAAATAAATTGCAAAAGAAATTCATTTTGTGAAGTTTTTCGACGGAAAACGAATTCCGTCGAAATCTGATGAATAAAATAAATGCAAAAGAAATTGATTTTGTGAAGTTTTTCGATGGAAAATGGATTCCGTCGAAAATGGATGAATAAAATAAATGCAAAAGAAATTGATTTTGTGAAGTTTTTGGACAGAAAATGGATTCCGTCGAAAATGGATGAATAAAATAAATGCAAAAGAAATTGATATTGTGAAGTTTTTTGACAGAAAACGGATTCCGTCGAAAATGGATGAATAAAATAAATGCAAAAGAAATTGATTTTGTGAAGTTTTTCGACGCAAATGGATTTCGTCGAAGATTTTTGACGGAAAACGAATTCCGTCGAAAACGGATGAATAAAATAAGTTGCAAAAGAAATTCATTTTGTGAAGTTTTTCGACATAAAAAGAATTTCGTCGAAAACTGATGAATAAAATAATTGCAAAAGAAATTGATTTTGTGAAGTTTTTAGACGGAAAACGAATTCCGTCGAAAATGGATGAATAAAATAAATGCAAAAGAAATTAATTTTGTGAAGTTTTTGGACGGAAAACGGATTCCGTCGAAAATGGATGAATAAAATAAAAGCAAAAGAAATTGATATTGTGAAGTTTTTTGACAGAAAACGGATTCCGTCGAAAATATATGAATAAAATAAATGGAAAAGAAATTGATTTTGTGATGTTTTTCAACGAAAATGGATTTCGTCGAAGATTTTTGACGGAAAACGAATTCCGTCGAAAACGTATGAATAAAATAAGTTGCAAAAGAAATTCATTTTGTGAAGTTTTTCGACGGAAAAAGAATTCCGTCGAAAACTGATGAATAAAATAATTGCAAAAGAAATTGATTTTGTGAAGTTTTTAGACGGAAAATGGATTCCGTCGAAAACTGATGAATAAAATAAATGCAAAAGAAATTGATTTTGTGAAGTTTTTCGACGGAAAATGGATTCGGTCGAAGATTTTTGACGGAAAATAAATTGCGTCGAAAATGGATGAATAAAATAAATGCAAAAGAAATGGATTTGGTGAAGTTTTTTGACAGAAAATGGATTCAGTCGAAAATGGATGAATAAAATAAATGCAAAAGAAATTGATATTGTGAAGTTTTTTGACGGGAAACGGATTCCGTCGAAAACTGATGAATAAAATAAATGCAAAAGAAATTGATTTTGTGAAGTTTTTCGATGGAAAATGGATTCCGTCAAAAAACTGATGAATAAAACAAATGCAAAAGAAATTCATTTTGTGAAGTTTTTCGACGAAAATAGACTTCGTCGAAGATTTTTGATGGAAAACGAATTCCGTCGAAAATGGATGAATAAAATAAATTGCAAAAGAAATTCATTTTGTGAAGTTTTTGACGGAAAACGAATTCCGTCGAAAGCTTATGAATAAAATAATTGCAAAAGAAATTGATTTTGTGAAGTTTTTTGACGGAAAAAGAATTCCGTCGAAAACTGATGAATAAAATAAATGCAAAAGAAATTGATTTTGTGAAGTTTTTCGACGGAAAACGGATTCCGTCGAAAACTGATGAATAAAATAAATGCAAAAGAAATTGATTTTGTGAAGTTTTTTGACGGAAAATGGATTTCGTCGAAGATTTTTGACGGAAAATGGATTCCATCGAAAATGGATGAATAAAATAAATGCAAAAGAAATTGATATTGTGAAGTTTTTTGACGAAAAACGGATTCCGTCGAAAATGGATGAATAAAATAAATGCAAAAGAAATTGATTTTGTGAAGTTTTTCGACGAAAATGGATTTCGTCGAAGATTTTTGATGGAAAAAGAATTCCGTCGAAAATGGATGAATAAAATAAATGCAAAAGAAATTGATTTTATGAAGTTTTTCGACGGAAAATGGAGTCCGTCGAAGATTTTTGACGGAAAATGGATTCCATCGAAAATGGATGAATAAAATAAAAGCAAAAGAAATTGATATTGTGAAGTTTTTTGAAGAAAAACGGATTCGTCGAAAATGGATGAAAAAAATAAATGCAAAAGAAATTGATTTTGTGAAGCAAAAGAAAATGGATTTCGTCGAAGATTTTTGATGGAAAAAGAATTCCGTCGAAAACTGATGAATAAAATAAATGCAAAAGAAATTGATTTTGTGAAGTTTTTCGACGGAAAATGGATTCCGTCGAAGATTTTTGACGGAAAATGGATTCCATCGAAAATGGAAGAATAAAATAAAAGCAAAAGAAATTGATATTGTGAAGTTTTTGACGAAAAACGGATTCCGTCGAAAATGGATGAAAAAAATAAATGCAAAAGAAATTGATTTTGTGAAGTTTTTCGACGATTATGGATTTCGTCGTAGATTTTCGACCGAAAACGAATTCCATCGAAAACGGATGAATAAAATAAATTGCAAAAGAAATTCATTTTGTGAAGTTTTTCGACGGAAAACGAATTCCGTCGAAAACTGATGAATAAAATAAATGCAAAAGAAATTGATTTTCTGAAGTTTTTCGACGGAAAATGGATTCCGTCGAAAACTGATGAATAAAATAAATGCAAAAGAAATTGATTTTGTGATGTTTTTTGACGGAAAACGGATTCCATCGAAATGGATGAATAAAATAAAAGCAAAAGAAATTGATATTGTGAAGTTTTTTGACGAAAAACGGATTCCGTCGAAAATGGATGAATAAAATAAATGCAAAAGAAATTGATTTTCTGAAGTTTTTCGACGAAAATGGATTTCGTCGAAGATTTTTGACGGAAAACGAATTCCGTCGAAAACGGATGAATAAAATAAATTGCAAAAGAAATTCATTTTGTGAAGTTTTTCGAAGGAAAAAGAATTTCGTCGAAAACTGATGAGTAAAATAAATGCAAAAGAAATTAATTTTGTGAAGTTTTTCGACGGAAAATGGATTCCGTCGAAGATTTTTGACGGAAAATGAATTTCGTCGAAAATGGATGAATAAAATAAATGCAAAAGAAATGGATTTTGTAAAGGTTTTTGACAGAAAATGGATTCCGTCGAAAATGGTTGAATAAAATAAATGCAAAAGAAATTGATATAGTGAAGTTTTTTGACGAAAAACGGATTCCGTCGAAAATGGATGAATAAAATAAATGCAAAAGAAATTGATTTTGTGAAGTTTTTAGACGGAAAATGGATTCCGTTGAAAACTGATGAATAAAATAAATGCAAAAGAAATTGATATTGTGAAGAAACGGATTCCGTCGAAAATGGATGAATAAAATAAATGCAAAAGCAAATGATTTTGTGAAGTTGTTCGACGAAAATGGATTTCGTCGAAGAGTTTTGACGGAAAACGAATTCCGTCGAAAATGGATGAATAAAATAAATTGCAAAAGAAATTCATTTTGTGAAGTTTTTCGACGGAAAACGAATTCCGTCGAAAACTGATGAATAAAACAAATGCAAAAGAAATTGATTTTGTGAAGTTTTTCGATGGAAAATGGATTCCGTCAAAAATTGATGAATAAAACAAATGCAAAAGAAATTGAATTTGTGAAGTTTTTCGACGAAAATGGATTTCGTCGAAGATTTTTGATGGAAAAAGAATTCCGTCGAAAACTGATGAATAAAATAAATGCAAAAGTAATTGATTTTGTGAAGTTTTTCGACGGAAAACGGATTCCGTCGAAAACTGATGAATAAAATAAATGCAAAAGAAATTGAATTTGTGAAGTTTTTCGACGAAAATGGATTTCGTCGAAGATTTTTGATGGAAAAAGAATTCCGTCGAAAACTGATGAATAAAATAAATGCAAAAGTAATTGATTTTGTGAAGTTTTTCGACGGAAAACGGATTCCGTCGAAAACTGATGAATAAAATAAATGCAAAAGAAATTGATTTTGTGAAGTTTTTCGACGGAAAATGGATTCCGTCGAAGATTTTTGACGGAAAATGGATTCCATCGAAAATGGAAGAATAAAATAAAAGCAAAAGAAATTGATATTGTGAAGTTTTTTGACGAAAAACGGATTCCGTCGAAAATGGATGAATAAAATAAAAGCAAAAGAAATTTATTTTGTGAAGTTTTTCGATGAAAATGGATTTCGTCGAAGATTTTTGACAGAAAACGGATGAATAAAATAAATTGCAAAAGAAATTCATTTTGTGAAGTTTTTCGACGGAAAACGAATTCCGTCGAAATCTGATGAATAAAATAAATGCAAAAGAAATTGATTTTGTGAAGTTTTTCGATGGAAAATGGATTCCGTCGAAAATGGATGAATAAAATAAATGCAAAAGAAATTGATTTTGTGAAGTTTTTGGACAGAAAATGGATTCCGTCGAAAATGGATGAATAAAATAAATGCAAAAGAAATTGATATTGTGAAGTTTTTTGACAGAAAACGGATTCCGTCGAAAATGGAAGAATAAAATAAAAGCAAAAGCAATTGATATTGTGAAGTTTTTGACGAAAAACGGATTCCGTCGAAAATGGATGAAAAAAATAAATGCAAAAGAAATTGATTTTGTGAAGTTTTTCGACGAAAATGGATTTCGTCGAAGATTTTCGACCGAAAACGAATTCCATCGAATACGGATGAATAAAATAAATTGCAAAAGAAATTCATTTTGTGAAGTTTTTCGACGGAAAACGAATTCCGTCGAAAACTGATGAATAAAATAAATGCAAAAGAAATTGATTTTCTGAAGTTTTTCGACGGAAAAAGAATTTCGTCGAAAACTGATGAATAAAATAAATGCAAAAGAAATTGATTTTGTGATGTTTTTTGACAGAAAACGGATTCCATCGAAAT
>JAVKPL010003841.1:0-20676 GCA_032173675.1 Gastrolobium villosum
ACAAAAAAGAAGGAAATTCATTAGATTCATGATTGTCCTTACAATATTCACAAACAACAGCTGCGGCTTGAGCTTGAACACTAGAAAGCTGCATCTTATCAAGCCTTGAGGTCAAGTTGGCTATTTGTTGGGATAATAATTTATTTTCAGCCAGCACAATATCATTGTTATCTAGGTGAAGAATACCTCTCTTAGGCTTGGCTGTCAAACCTTCCTTCTCATTGGCAGCCATTCTTTCTATCAACTCAAGAGTCTCATTTGCTCTCAAGGATTTAATACTTCCACCTGCTGCACCATTCAGCACCATCCAAATTTCAGGTTTACAACCGTTGAAGAAGATTCTCACCTGATTACCAGTGGTCATGTGATAATGAGGACATCTCCTCATTAGATCTTTAAATCGGTTCCATGCTGCAAACATAGTTTCACCCTCAGCTTAAGTGAAATTGGTGATGTCATTCACCATTTGATTGTATCTCCCCATTGAGAAGAACTCAACAAAGAAATTTTGAGACAAATTATCCCATGAAGCAATACTTCTCGCAGGCTACCTTTCCAACCAATTAAGAGCCTTTCCCTTAAAAGCAAAAGGGAACAGCCTCAACCAGACTGCATCATTGTACACCTAAGGATGTTTAGTCGAGTCACAGATCATCAGGAATATGCATCATTGGCAGACTTGAGCTCCGAATTGTTGTTGGCAACTTCAGGATAAACAATACTCGAATTGGGTCTGTTAAATGATGGCGTTAGAATGGTATCAATGAGCGGATTATCCGCTTCATTGTTTCCTGCCATGGTGTGTGCTTCTTCAGACATAATTCTTAACTCGCTGAATGAAAGCTTCTTCCGAGCAAGTTTTTTGTTCCTCTTTTCTGTTTTTGTAATCTTCAAATCAAGTGGAAATTCTGGAAGTTTACCTCGCATACAACTCAGAAAAGAGATTAGTAGCACTGTTCAAGAGTCACAAAATAAAAAATTAAAAATTAAAATTAAAATCCAATCTTAAAAATCAAGATTAATTGATATTAGAAACGCCAATCCCCGACAATGGCGCCAAAAACTTGATGTTCACCGGCAAGTATACCGATCGCACAAGTAATATAAAAAGTAAGTAGAGTATCATATCCACAGGGATTGGGATCGAATATCAAATAATCGTGTTCTTTTAGAATGGAAGAATTCAAAAAGGTTGTGACAAATATTGTCGATTTGGGTAAAAATGAGAACTTTGAAAGAAAGAACTAATTTTTAGGATTTTTTATAAGAAATAAATGAAACAGAGATTTGATTTGTAAAAGGGATGAGAAATATTGTAGCCAGGATACACTCACCAAATGATTCCCGCTTCTTACTTTGGATTGATTTACAATATTCATTTATAAAATTACTCAGATAAATTATTATCTAAAAATATTAATAGTTAACCATCAATTCCTTGCAAGGTTAACCCTTTAACCCCAATTCCTTGTAATGTTCCTCATGGTATTAAGCAACAAATTCAATAATTTAGGCATATGCAATTAAATATACATCTATTCCTAGCATGCATATGAACCGTTATCCTACCCCCTTTCAAGATCAAAACCCCACTATTCCTATGTAGGGTTCTAATCCTCAGACTATCATCAACTATTAGATTAATTAGTTCTAATAAAGAAGATATAAAATACGCACAGGGTAGAGATAAAGATAATTATACAAACGAATAATCATAAACCAATCCGTTGTAACAAGGGTTCATATAAGGCTCATGAACCTAACTACAATAAAGAGAACTAGCCAACCATTATCATGGATAAAAATCCAATATTCAACATAAACTGATAAATGAAAGGGAATAAGATGAAATGGATCTGTGGAAGACTCTCTCTGAGCACCACAGTCGGCTCTCTTATGAATGGAATGAGATGGATCCCTAATTCTATCATGAGCATCCTATTTATAAGCCTTTCTTCTTCTTCCAAAAATGCCCTCGGACGACACGATGTATCTTTCTTGCAAACCGGCTCCAGTTGGCGCCGGTGTGGCGCCACTTGGCGCCGTGCATCTGCCAAAGTGCAAAAGTCAGACTTGGTCTTCTCGCAAACCGGCGCCAGTTAGCGCCGGTGTGGCGTCACTTGGCGTTGTTCCTTTGTCCAAAGTTGCAAATTCTCGCAAAACCGGCGCCGGTGTGGCGCCAGTTAGTGCCATTTCCAAAGCACTACTGCAAAGTTCGTAGATTGGCATGGTTTGGCGCAAGTCCACGCCATGTTGCTGGAATTTGTATTGTGCTACACCCGTGTAGAGTCACGTCAACAGGCTTTTTACAATTTTGTAATTTTCACTTTTTTTACCTGTATAAACACAACCAATTGGTGAGACATATCATTGATATAGAAAGAATCAATATAATAAGCAAATATATATTTAAATTTCTCTTTCATGACTCAATTCTTATCAATTTCAACTTAGAAAACTACATCTGCCAGAGGCACATCAACGTCAAGCAAGAACTTAGGGTTCTCTCTCTTCTCTATGTACTTCGTTTAAGGGGACTTGGCTACAACTGGAAGGTGGAGTACCTCCTTGATGGCTTCAGGGGAGAAGGAGACTTTCTTCCCTCTCACCGTTACTTCATCAGTTTTGTACCCTTGGGGCAGTCTCTTTGCATGGTACAAGAATTCAGCCACCAAGGAAGGGTAGAACTCTCGTGCTTCTGTGGCAAACCAGGTCCATTTAATTTTGCTTAGGGATTTCTGCATGAAGGATGGCATGAGGGGTTTATGTTTTAAGAAAATGTTCCTTTCTGGGTAGAGAGTCACATTTTCTTCGGTGATTTCTGGTTCCGATGCGTAGTTAGCCACAGAGGTGATGGTTACTGAGAGTCTGGTCATGGTTGTGCATGAAGGAGAGGTTAGGGAAAAATGCAGAGAAGAGTGATGAAGAGCATAAGTTTCTAAGTTAGCAAGGGAATGGTAAAGCTTGAGAAAGAGAAGAGAAGAATTTAAATAAGCATGTAGAGGAGGGAAAATGAGGAGTTTTTTAGGACGTGGAGGTTAAAGAAAGGAAGTCGAAGAAGTAGTGGAGGGGGAACCTTACGAAATGAGTGGTCAGAGGTTAGTGGTATTCAACTGCTGATGATGGTTTGAGGAGGTGGAGCAGTTTAGGGAAGAATCGTGGGAGAGGAGGGGAGCAGTTGCATTAATGGTGGATTGGACAGTTGCTTTGCAGGGCACATTTTCAAAATCTACAATTAGTGCAGATTTGATAACGGCTGCATATATTTGAATGACTCAGCAGGACAGGTGTCCCTAATTCCTTATATCCTAAGCCAGGGAACGTTCCCTTTTTCGTTGTTGTCTTCTAACTTATACCCTTAAGAAAATAATATACTAATAGAATAACAATATTAATATCTAATATGGACTTAAAAAATTGTAAAACAACAATACAAAAATATTCAATTTAAGGCAACAGAAATAATATATAATTATTATTATTATATTTAATTTTTTTAGAAGAAAAATAAAAGAAATATGGGTGTATGTGGTTATTGAACCACCCCAAGACTACACTCCTGCAACGGAACATATTTCAATTATTTGGATTAGAGGTGAACATCAAACGTTCCTTCTCTTTTTGGGAGTTCTGTAGTTAAGTTTAACCACCCCCAAAACTTTGTTCTTGTTAGAGAACAAAGGTACCCACTGGGTTTTCTCCCAGTCAGCGCTTAGTTTAATGTCTTAGTTAGATATGTTACTTACCTCTCATTCTTCTGGGAAAGATGTTGAGGGAACTTCAGTGTCCCCTGGCAGCTTTCCTGGTGTTCTGGTGTTGAGGCTAGCAGCTATCTGTCCCAGGTGAGATTCAATGTTTCTGACCACAACATCGTTCCTGGTAACATATTCCTTGACATAATCATCCAAGGTATTAATGCGTTGATCATATATGGGGAACAGAGCATAATTGGGTCTTGTCTGTTGGTCATATGCTCAATTTCCCATACTGCTGCCTTGTTGGTATTGTTGCTGCTGGTTGTTGTATGATCTTTGGTTCATGGGTGGTCTCCATTGAGGGTTATGGTTATGATCTTTGTAAGAACCCGCAACGCTCATTAAGGAAATTAATTAATTAAATGTGAGGATTAGGAAATAATTCCATAATTGACCCTAATAATAATTATGAGGCTTTAATAATTATAGTAAGTGAGTAATAATGCTGAAAGTCGCTTTTCGGACGAAAAGTGCAGATACCGATTCTGCTACCCGGTATAAATGCGTACCAGTGAAGTATCCGGAAAATTATAATAAGTGCATGAATATTCCTAGAATAATATGCAGGACTTGTCAAACATGTTTCAAGTTAAAATAATGAGAACTGGTGCCATAACTGATACTGGCTATGGAAAAGCGCGTACCGGAAAGGTGCTGGAAAAACTAAAATAAAAATATGATAAATCTTAGAAAAATGAGTAGGATCAGATTCCAAAGTTTGGGATTAAAATGCTAAGCATAGCAATTAGCGCTAATACATTGCGATTAAGACTAAGTGGCCTATAAATACACCTGCACAAAACCCTAGGTAATCACTCTTTGCCTACGTGACTTGGAGGCTGACCAGCATTCTTCTACTGTTCAATTGCCATTTCTTGACCAAAACTCAACTAAGAGATCATTTTCTTGGTTGTTTCTTTATCCAAAAGACTTAGTGAGTGTGAGAGCTTGCATTGGGGGGGTAAGTTTTGGTATTGTTTTTGAGTTGTGGCCACTGTTTGGTGAGTTCTTGGTGCTGAATTCTTGGTGTGGGTTGAGAGAGCCATTGTCATGGTATTTGGTGTTTCAAAGTGTGATCTTTGAAGAGAAATGACCAACCTTGACCATCATTTTCGTATTCCTTGGAGGTCAGACTAGTGGAGCTATTGTGAGAGCTCCAAGAGCATCATCCACCTCTGTTTTGAGCTTGTGCTATGGGTTTGTGGACCCTAGTTTGACGAAGTTGAACTTCTGTAATAATATAACTAAGTCAGAATCAAGGGATTAAGGACTTAAGGCTTTATGGGAAGCCTAAAGACGTAAAACGTAAAAGGAAAACGTAGTCTTTATGTTATGCTCTTGAGCTTTGGTTATTGATAAGATTACTGGTCCAAAACAGATTGTGATTCTGCTGTGTGTTGGACTTGAGCTAGTGTTGACTCTTGGCATTGAGTAGTTAGCTTGCAAGGTAAGCTTTCGTGTCCTCAGATTAGCCATTGTTGGTTCCACCATGTCCCATGGGGGGATGGTTTATATGCATGATGTTGTTTTGATGTATTATTTGATAAATGCTGTTGAGTTGTTATATGCGAGTACCTTTATGATATGCATGTGGTGTTCCATCTATACGGTAAGTCTGAGTATGTGGTACATACAAGATGGTGAGGCTATGGGTGAGGTGCAAGCGGTGTTCCTTATACTAACTGTAGGTAATAGACGTATTCTTGCATTATCTGGCCAGTAGAATACTGATAACACACATGGCATGAATATTTGTTGCACTGCATAGTTTTGGAACTTATATTGTTAAATGCTTTTGAACTTATATTGCACATGTAAGTGAGCTTGGGGTAGAAGATCCTTGAGGACCCCCTGTCTTACTGAGATTTCTTATTTAGAGATCTCACCCCACGTTTGGGGACGCTTATTTCAGGTTCAGGTAACCCAGGGGTTGAGACCTCTAGTGGCAAGAGGCCAGAGCTTAGTTGATACCTATTATGCTGCTTATGCTATTTTGCTGTATGCTTGGATGCTGGATCCTATTTACTGCTTTATGCTTTTAGCTTCATTATTATGTTGTTGCTGTTGAGACTTGACTTTGTTGCATTATTTGGTGAGCATGGGGATTGTCCATGCCGCATTGACTTGGCTTTATGTTTTTAGATTCGAGTTGTAATAATGTATCAGGATTATTGTCTGGACTACATGTTGTAGTTCCGTGACTTAGATACTCACATTTATATCTTATATTGAGGTTTTTCAGTTAGATGTCTATTTGCAATTTACATACAGGCGATGTTTTTATGAAAATTGATTAAGTAATCAACTTGGCTAAGATTAATGACGTCATAATTGAAAAGAAAAAGATTTTCACATATTTAATTAAGCGTGGCTTAATACGATGAAATGTTAACAAACCGGGTATACACGGGGTGTTACAATCTTTCACTATGGTGGCTCCAGAATTTTGATTTTTTTTGCGTCCTGCTTGTTGATTGTCCTTGGCCTGGGTGAAGTTTCTGTTCCCAAAGTTTTCAGCATAACATACCAAGGCTATGGATGGGCAGTCTGTTGAATCATGATGATCACAACATGCTGAGCATGGTTCACTCTCAGTGGTTGTAAGTTATAAGACTTCCATTCTTGGTTGTTCTTGGTCAGCTTCCAGATTCTCCACCTCATTCATTAGTGTAGGCAGTTGGGCTTCCATGGCAATTTTCTTGTCTAATTCTAGCATGTCTGGCTTCCTCAATGGGCTCATTCTTTCTAGTGGCCGTTGGCGACATTTTTTTGTAGTGCCTTCTATTATTTCATATCTGGATTCAAGAGTTCCTGTAAAGAAATACCCTCCTACAACAAAATCTGAATGTGATTGAGAAGTATGATTGATCCCTTTATAGAAATACTATAAAATTCCCCATTTCTCTACCCCGTGGTTTGGACATTTCTTGATGATGTCCTTATATCTCTCTCATGCTTCATAGAGATTTTCTCTATAAAACATTCTGAAGTTAGAGAGATCTGCTCTAACATCAGCATGGCGAGACATAGGGAGAAATCTCTCTATGAACTTATTAGAGAGTTCTTCCTAAGAGTGTATGGATCCAAGGGTGAGAGATTTCATCTAGATTTTGGCTTTTGAGCCCAAAGAGTGAGGGAACAGCCTCATTCTCATACTCTCTTCTATCACACCCTCAGTTCTAAAATTAGCACAAATATCTTGAAAGTTGGTGAGGTGTTTGTATGGATATTCTGCAAGGAATCCATTGAAGACTCCAGCCTCCCTGATCATATTAAACATAATGGGTTTTAGCTCAAAGTTGGGAGCTACAAGGGGATGATTACTCCTCTTTCCAGTCTGTTCCTTGAAGGAGCAGCTAGAGCTCTGAAGTTCTGTTCAGGAAGAACCTCTTCATTGTTATTATTGTGATCAACCATGTTTGTTTCAAAAATATTTTCCCTGAGATCTCTTCTTCTCCTGTGAAGAGTACGTTCTGGTTTAGGATCAAAGAAGAACTCAGGTATTTCAGTGGAGTGATGAGAATTTGTTTTAGACTCTTCACCCATAAACCATAAAACACAGATAGTATGAACAACAAAATATGTAACAAAAAATTAATAAATGAAATATATACAGAGAATGTACTTAAAACTGTAATAAAGACAAAATTTAGTGTAACTATCCCTGACAACGGCGCCAAAAACTTGTTGGGTGTGAACTTGTTGGTTGCTTAAAATATTCTTGTAAAGGACGTTCCCTTACTTCAGTTAATCAAGAGAAAACACATTCGTTCTCTTGACTTCAACCTAAGTGCGCAAGTGCACACATCAAGTAATAAATGGGACTATAAGTGCCAAGATTATCGTTCCCACGAGGATAGTACTCTAAATAGTGCCTTAAACTATTTTAAAAAGAATGAAAATAAAAAGAAAAGTTAGTAATTGATCTGTTTGGTCAAATTTCCCTACTATCTTGACAATGTTCCTCAAGAATAGTAAGTTCAATCTAACAGCAAACAGCTCCTCGCGTTGTTATATATAAAATGCTTCTTAATGAGAGAAGGAAAGATAATATTCATTGGAGATTTGTTGATACAAGATTGAATAAATAGCATAACAATAACAATATTTAAGAGACAACAATATGGAGAGATAAAATAATTTTTAACACAAGGAACAGATCCACTGTTTCATTCTTAAATAACTATATTCTCTACTCAGGACTTAACCCTTCTGAATTTGTTCAGGTCTTTTCACTGCCAACTCTGATTCCTCAGCTCATGGAATAAATGGCTCACAAGTTTCCATATTCCTATGGCTCCCTTGACTCCAACATTTACTTAGTACAGGACCTTCAGTGAACGAGGTGGTCCCTTATTCCTAAGGCAACCAGCAGTGTTGTTTTCACAACACTACCTTCCCCCTTTGATTAAAATGTCTGAAATCTCTTCCTTATGGAAGTTCTTTTCTCAGTATGCATTCAATTTCTATTGATACGCAATGAATATAGCACACTTAATCAGAGAAATACAAAAGCTTCAGTACAAGAGTTTTGAAAATAGTTCTTCAAGAACTTCACAGTTTCTCTGTTCCGCAAATAATTTAGCCATGGCTAATATTTTAAAAATAATTATTCCAAAATGAAATCCCATAGACCCGAGATTCAGTTCAGAGATAACGAATGGAAGAGAAGAGAAATAACACGTTATATTAATCAGAGACAAGTTAGGTTACAACGAAATAAAAATGGAGAAGTATGGTTGCTGCTCGTGAGGAGTCTCAAGTGGGTGATACAGAATAGAGGAGAAGTTGTCGTCACTTAACTATTGCTAAACTATACAACTGAAATGTAAAAACTACAAAAGAAACTAAGTGATCTCTTCTTAAGGAATTTGATGATCTTCTTCGTGTTGGAACGTTCTATTTATAGGCAGAAGAATGGGTGGCAAAACTTATAATTTCCATTGAGTTGTTTTCTTGACTACATGAAAGAGGCGGTGTGAACAGTGTTCAAAGGGACGCAAGTTGCTGGATGGGACACTTTATCTTAGCCAATAGGAACTCTTTATCCCCTGCTATACACGTTTCTTCTTGCTTGATTGTTGTACCTCTTATGCTTTATGGAAACTTCTTTTCAACGTTTCCCGCAAAGTGTTCAGAGAGATTGAGTTAGTGGAGCAGGTGTATTTAGTGTTCTCAATCCGTTCCCCTTTTTCTATATTTCTCAAATGATTACATCATCATCCGTTCCCTACTGTGTTTTTGTCATAGAGATTAAAAACATGTGCTTTTAGTGCAAAAGTTGCTCAGGAAACAGATGGTATTTTGCCATCAAAATGGGCTTAGATGGGAACGAATTTTCATCCCATCACATTCCACAGAAATTTTCCTCTTATTTACATCACATGTGCAGCAAATTAAAGCTAACACAAATAATTGATAGCTAATAATATTAATTTGATGTTGTAAAAGTCAAAAAGTAAAGGACACTTAAGTATTAATTTTTTGGAAGCATACAAGTTGGTCATTCTTATCTTTTCTTCTCATTTCATGCTTTTCTCCTCTTCTTTCTTTCTTGCTTTGCCAAGGGTTAGATGGTGAGGAAGAGCTTAAGAGAACTTTTCTTTCTAGTCATTATTTCAAGAAATTCTCAACATGAAAAAGATAGCTAGTAAACTTGTGATCAAAACCCCTTAAACCATACACCTTTAGAGTTTGTTTTGAGTGAGATATCTTCTTTTAAAGCTTTGATATAGCTATTATCCAAGGAATTTTAGATGAGCTTTTTCTTGGGTTTTATGTTGGAAAAGACTTAGATAATCAAAAGGAAGTTATTCAAGGTATTTGATGTTATTTAAATTGATTGAAAAATGATTTGTGAACCTAGGGTTTCCTTTGTTTTCATGAAATTCTATGAATGTTTTATGATAATGTTTGAAGTGGTTGATGTTGGGAATTGATTGATTAATTGTTTAAAGTAAAAGAGAAAATGCAAAGATAAATGACCTAACTTATAGTGTATGTTTCGGCCATGTATGCTAAAGGTGTGAAGTCTATCTGTTCATGTTATAATGAAGATGAACGAGATTTAACGAAGATTAGAAGAGAAATTAAAAGATATATTCTCATCTATAAATAGATGGCCTTGGGACCAATTAATTCATTCATTCAACACCGGAGAGGCGTTTGAAGGAGCACAAGGAGGAATCCTGTTGCGGAGCATTGAAGCAGTGAGGAACCAAGTCAACATCACACCAATGGAGGCTTGGGGGTCTCTTTTAATTATTATTGCTTTTGAATTCAGTATGCTAGGCTAAGTTTTTATGTAGTTAGGGGTAGGTGGAACCCAATTGAATCGTTTGCCTTGAATTATATTGTCTCCGAATTCTTTTCTTTTTATACTTGAATAAATTTATCTGTCTTTAATGCTTTCTATGAGTTTGCTCCTTATAGATTAATTTAGGGGAATTGTATCACAATAAGGTTGTTGGTGCATGAACCTTGACTTGATAAATTTATCTCAACCCTTGTGATCTAGGGATAGACATAGGGTAATTGTGCAATCGTTGAATTCTTGATCTTAATGCATATTTTCTTGGGGAATAATCGGGGAACTATAGTTCTTTAAAGATCACATAGATTTAGGGTAACAAGGAATTGAGCCCTAATTAACTTAGAAAGAATTGATTGACATTATATTAAGAACGGATTCTTGACAGTTTAATTCATTGCATATAGAGGATACTGGGGGAAGTCGAAACCCTAACTACACTCGTTTTAAATCGTTAATTCACACATCTTTTCAATTGATTTTAATTTTTAATTCTGAATTTACATGTTTTTGATTATTTTTAAATTCAAATCTCTTCATCTCAATCTTGGTTGTCCAACTAAATCGTTGTTAGCGAACTAGTGTTTGAAAACCCAATCCTCGTGGGAACGATCTTGTACTCCGGTACACTTTTATTACTTAACGACCGGTGCACTTGCCGAGTCGCAACAAGTTTTTGGCGCCGTTTCCAAGGATTGGATCCTTCAACATTAGAAGTAACTAAAAACTATTTAGATTGGACATTTTAATTTTCTGCATTTTTTAATTTTTCTTCTTCGGCAGTACCCTGAGTTTTGGGATAGGTATGTTTCTGATTTTAAGGACAAAATCCTAAAAAGATGGGGTGAATGTAAGAACCCGCACCGCTAATTAAGGAAGTTAATTAATTAAATATGAGAAATAGGAAATAATTCCATAATTGACCATAATAATTATTATGAGGCTTGAATAATTATAGTAAGTGATTAAGAACACTGAAAGTCGCTTTTTGGATGAAAAGTGCAGATACTGGTTCTGCTACTCGGTATAAATGTGTAGTGGTGAAGTATCCCGGAAAATTATAATAAGTGCATGAATATTCCTAGAATAATATATAGGACTAGTAAAACAAGCTTCAAGTCAAAATAATGAGAACTGATACTGGCTATGTAAAAGCGCGTACCGGAAAGGTGCTGCGAAAAACAAAATAAAAATATGTCAAATCCTAGAAAAATGAGTAGGTTCAGAATCTAAGGTTTGAGATTAAAATGCTAAGCGTAGCTATTTTCGCTAATACTGTGTTTAAAATTTAAGTGCCTATATATACACATTTTGGCACTAAACCCTAGTTATCCTTTCAGTTGTTACGTGAGTTGGAGACTGACCAGCTCCCATTCACTGTTCTATTACTCCTCTTCCCCATTTTATGAGCCAAGAGGCCATTTTCTTCTTGGAGCTTTCACCTAAACACTTTGTGTGAGTGTGAGGTAGCTTTTGTAACAGCCCGTGTTAACCCAGATTGTTAACATACTATCGTATTAAGCCACGCTTAATTAAAATGCGGAATAACTTTTTCTTTAATTCAATTATGACGTCATTAACCTTAGCCAACTTGATTACTTAATCAATTTCATAAAATACTGCCTGTATGTAAATTGCAAGACAAATAACTGGAATACCTCATATATAAATAATAAGTGAGTATCTAAGTCGCAGAACTACAACCCGTAGCCTGGACCAAAATCCTGATACTTTAATTACAACTTCAAATAAAAGACAATAACAAACCATGTGGCATGGACAAACCCCATGCTCACCAAATAAGGCACAATGCCCAACAACAGTCTCAGCATAATATCATAATCAAAGCGGGAAAACATAAACAGCAGTCAAATAATCAGCATCCATCATGTCAGCAAAATACATATAGTCTAGCTCAGCTCTGGCCTCCTGCCACCTGAGCCCTCAACATTACCTGAACCTGAAATAAGCGTCCCCAAACGTGGGGTGAGATCTCTAAACAAGAAATCTCAGTAAGACAAGGGGTCCTCAAGGATCTTCCACCCCAAGCTCACTTACATGTGTAATATAAGTTCAAAAACAGTATTTACAATATAAGTTCCAAAACTATGCGATGCAGCATATAATCATGCCATGTGTGTTTATCAAATCTACTGGCCAGAGAAATGCAGGAATACGTCTATACCTACATGAGTACAAGGAACACCGCTTGCACCTCACCCACAGCCTCACCATCTTGTATGTACCACATACTCAGGCTTACCGTATAGGTGGACACCACATGCATATCATAAAAGCACATTGCATATAATAGCTCAACAGCATTTCCAAAACATCAAAGCATGTAACACAGCATGCATAAACCATATCCCCATGGGACATGGTGGAACCACAAAATGGCTAAACCGAGGACACGAAAGCTTACCTTGCAAGCTAGCTATCCAAGCCAAGAGTCCAACCACTCTTACGTCCAAACACAGCAGTATCACAATCTGATATGGACCAATAATACATCAATATTTGTGCATCACCAGCATGCAACTTAAAGACTACGCCTTTCCTTTACGTTTACGTCTTAAGGCTTCCAACAAAGCCATAAGCCCTTAATCATATGATTCTGACTTGGATTATTAATTACAGAAGTTCAACTTCCTTAATCTAGGGTCCACAAACCCCCAATAGCTTACTGTTCCCACAACACAGCTACTGTTCTGCGAAAACCCAGGATATCCGGATATCCCAAGGAACATATCCGAATATGCCATATCCGGATATCACACTGGCATATCCGGATATACCATATTCGGATACCCAAATCCCACATCCGAATATGGATATCCGGATACTATATCTGGATATGCATATCCGGATACCATATCCGGATACAGATATCCGGATATCTGTTCGACAAATATCCGAATATCTCACGACAGAATGCAGTTTCTGCATTTCGTGAATATCCAACCCAAAGATTCAACTTTTAACACATGTACACGTTAAAGCATGCATCTTTAATCTGTTTTAGGTTCATACTCATTATACCTTCTTGTTTACTCATTAAACATGGCCAAGACATCAACTTTAAGCATTAAAACTTAAGATCAAAGGTGAAGGAACTTACCCCAAGCTTGAAACAGAGTAATGTGTGCTCTTGGAGCTCTCCCAAAGTTCCTCAACTCAGGCCACACCAAGGTGTATGAAAATGGTGCAAAGCTTGGCCCTTTCAACACAAAGGAAGCTCCTTGGAGCTTCACAAGCCAAGAACAAGAGCTCTCACCAAAGGAACACCAACTCAGCCCCTCAAACCTCACACACACAGTGGCTGAATGTGCAAGAATGCAGCCTCACACTCCCACAACCCACCCAATCAAGTGTTTAGAAGAGGAAATGTGAAGGAAATGGCTTCAACCTCAAGAAAAGAGAAGAGAATCCCATGAACAGTGTTTATGAAATTCTGCTCAGCCCCTTCACGTATGGTAGTGGCTGCCTAGGGTTGTGTGCCCTCTTAATGGTAGTATATATAGGCATTTAAGCCATAACGCGCAGTATTAGCCTTAATAGCTACGCAAAAGATCTTGATCCCATACTTTGGAATCCAAACCTACGCATTTTTCTAAGATTTATCACATTTTTATTTTATTTTTCGGAGCACCTTTCCGGTACGCGCTTTTCCATAGCCAGTATCAGTTCTGGCATCAGATTACGTTATTTTGACTTGAGACTTGTTTTACAAGTCCTACATAATATTCTAGTAATTATCATGCATTCGTTATAATTTTCCGGGATACTTTTCCGGTACGCATTTATACCGGGTAGCAGAACCGGTATCTGCGCTTTTCTTCCGAAAAGCGACTTTCAGCATTTTTACTCACTCAGTAAAATTATTTAAGCCCAATAATAATTATTATGGTCAATTATGGAATCATTTTCTAATTATCATAATTAATTCACTAATTACCTTAATTAGCGGTGCGGGTTCTTACATTCACCCCACCTTTTTAAGGATTTTGTCCTCAAAATCAGAAACATACCTGTCTCGAAAGTCGGGATACTGTCGGAGAAGCTCATCCTCTCGCTCCCACGTGCACTCCTCGGGACTACGCCCAGTCCACTGCACCTTGACCATCGGAATGATCTTGCTTCTAAGCTGTTTCTCGCCTCGATCGAGAATCTTGAGTGGTCCGACGGGAGTCTTTAGGTTCTCCCGAACCTCCACATCATCCGGCTGCACCACGTGCGAAGGATCCGCTATGTACCTCCGAAGCTGAGACACGTGAAACACGTCATGAATGTTGGCTAGGTTCGGAGGTAAGGCAAGTCGATAGGCAACTGGTCCTACTCTACCAAGGATCTGGTAGGGCCCAATGAATCGCGGGCTCAACTTCCTCACTCCGAGTGCCCGCCCAACACCGGTGACAGGTGAAAGTTTCACAAACACGTGCTCACCCTCACTGAATTCCAATGGTCGATGCTTGACATCGTAGTAGCTTTTCTGGCGATTCTGCGCTTGCTTCAACTTTTCCCTGATCATCTGGATATGCTGGGTAGTATCTTGGACAAAGTCCAAGCCAAATAGCTCTTTATCTCCAACCTCAGACCAGCAGGTAGGAGTCCGACACCTCCTACCATACAGCGCCTCGTAGGGAGCCATGCCCAGACTAGCATGAAAACTGTTGTTGTACGAGGATTCTACCAACGGAAGGTACCTATCCCATGCAGGACCCTGCTCCAATGTGCAAGCTCTCAACATGTCCTCCAATGTCTGGATGGTCCGCTCAGTCTGTCCGTCAGTCTGAGGGTGATAGGCGGTACTCAATCTCAACTGCGTACCAAAAGCCTCCTGCAGCGCCTCCCAGAACCGAGATGTGAACTTCGGGTCCCTATCACTGATGATACTCTCGGGCACCCCGTGAAGCCTCACAATCTCGCGGACATATAGCTTGGCCAACTGCTCTGTAGTGAAGCTCACCTTCACTGGAAGAAAATGGGCAGACTTGGTCAATCTGTCCACAATGACCCAAATAGAGTCACAACCAGCCTGAGTTTTAGGCAATCCCACCACGAAGTCCATGGAAATACTTTCCCACTTCCACTGTGGAATTTCAAGAGGTTGAAGTTTGCCAGACGGTTTCTGGTGCTCAATCTTTACTTTCTGGCAAATAAGGCACTTGGACACGTAGACCGCTATGTCCTTCTTCATGCCCGGCCACCAAAAATTTCTCTTTAAGTCCTGGTACATTTTCGTGGCACCAGGGTGGATAGTAAACCGGCCCTTATGAGCCTCTGCCATAACCTCCTCGGTCAATGGCCCTCGAGGAATAACAATCCTCTTCTGGAACAGCAACAATCCGTCCTCGTTCCAAGACACACCGTCCTGGTTCTTCACATAATCAAGGCACTCTCTTTGCACTTGCGCCTCTTTAATCTTTTCCATCAGCTCATTAATCACTTCTGCTGTTTCCATTTCGAGCAGTGCGCCCCCAAACGAGGAGTTCACTCGCAAGTATCTGAACTTTTCGATCACCTCGTAGTCGCTCATCATCAAGCTGGATAAGCTCACGGATTTCCGACTCAAAGCATCGGCTACCACATTGGCCTTGCCAGGATGGTACCTCAACTCAAAGTCGTAGTCCTTCAAGAACTCCATCCATCTTCGCTGTCTCATGTTCAACTCCTTCTGGTCAAACAGATACTTCAGGCTCTTGTGATCACTGAATACAGCAAATTTCATGCCAAACAGGTAATGCCTCCAAATCTTGAAAGCAAAAACAATGGCCGCCAACTCCAAGTCGTGAGTCGGGTAGTTCTCCTCATGAGGTTTCAACTGTCTTGAAGCGTAAGCAACCGCTTTCCCTTTCTGCATCAGCACACAACCTAGTCCTTTACCAGAGGCATCGCAGTATAACTCAAACTGTTTCGCAGGATCAGGAAGGACTAACACAGGAGCAGTAGTCAGTCTCTCCTTCAACTCCTGGAAGCACTCCTCACACTCATGTGTCCACACGAATGGAGTCTCCTTTCGGGTAAGGCGAGTCATCGGTAGCACCATCTTGGAGAATCCCTCTATGAACCTCCTATAGTACCCTGCCAAACCCAAGAAGCTTCTCACTTCTGTAACCGTCTTAGGCCTCTCCCAGTCCATCGCGACCTCAATCTTGTTAGGATCAACTGCAACTCCATCAGCGGAAATCACATGACCCAGAAATTTCACCGCCTTGAGCCAAAATTCACATTTTGACGGCTTAGCATATAGCTTTTTCTCCTTCAACACTTGCAAAACAATCTTCAAGTGCTCAGCATGCTCCTCCTCCGTCTTGGAGTAAATTAAGATGTCGTCAATGAAGACGATCACAAACTGATCCAGGTACGGCTGGAAGATCCTGTTCATGTAGTCCATGAACACTGCGGGTGCATTTGTGAGTCCAAACGGAATCACCAAGTACTCATAATGCCCGTACCTCGAGCGAAACGCTGTCTTTGGGACATCCTCCGGCTTTACCCGTATCTGATGGTAACCGGACCGGAGGTCGATCTTGGAATATACGCAAGCACCCCTGAGCTGATCCAGCAAATCATCTATGCGTGGAAGAGGATACTTGTTCTTGATTGTCACCTTGTTCAACTGTTTGTAGTCGGTGCACAACCGCATGGTCTCATCTTTCTTTTTCACAAAAATGACCGGTGCTCCCTAGGGAGACACACTCGGCCGTATGAAATCTTTCGCTGAAAGCTCCTCGATATGCTTCTTCAGCTCCGCCAACTCTGGTGGCGACATCCGGTATGGAGCCAACGATATAGGCCCCACACCAGGCAATAAATCTATGGAGAACTCTATCTCCCTTTGCGGTGGAAACTCAGGAATCTCCTCGGGAAACACCTCGAGGAATTCCCTCACCACAGGAATGCCAGTGAGATCCTCATGTGTCCCACTCACCAAACCTCCCAACATGACATAGCCAAATGCCCCTGCTCTCAAGGCCCTCCTCGCCTGCAGGACTGAAATGAACGGTGAGGAACTGGCTGTGGACCCACTCGGAGACATCACCACTCTCTTGGCACAACAATCAATCAATGCACAGTTTCTGGACAACCAATCCATGCCCAGAATAATCTCCAAGTTGGCCATCGGCAATCCTATCAGATCTACCGAGAAGTCACGGCCATCCCACTGAAACGCTACATCGCGATGAACAGTGGAGGTCAAACATGTAACGCCCTCCCTTGTATGCATCCAAGAGAGTCGTTTGCTAAGCGGAATTAGAGTCGTTAACGTCACATGAGCTAACAAAACAGTAAACAAATCCATATAAAAATTTTCAACACTTAAATTCTTTTCATAAAGGTTTTCCAAAATAGCTGCTGTTCGCAAAAGTTCCCGCTAACATAAACATGATGAAGAGTACAGTCATCCAAAAGTACCAAAACATTAATCATTACAGTTATCCAGTTTAAACAAACAGCAACAATGGTAATCCACGCATCAGCAATCAACAGCAAACATCATGTCTTCAAGTGCTTTTATGTCCTCCTGCCATTTAGGAAAATAGCAGCCCCGAAGGGGTGAGAATAATCCCAGTAGTGTGGCAATAAAACCAGTAATATAACAGTATTAACTAGGCACAAAATCATAAACAGTCACTTCAACATATACTTGTTCCTTTTCATTTGATCATATTCATATATTGCGTATATAACGCCTTTCCTTTGCGCTTTTAGCACCGTCGTGCGCGCACTTCACAGTGGAATCAAATATACCCTTGGCACCTGAGCTCCATGTGGATTCCATCTGTGGGCCTATGCGGACTGATGCCAAGTGTCCCATACCCCGGTACCTTGGGGATGCCTATATGATGCTTGCTCAAACACATGGTCCTGTACATAACTATTCTAGAACAAGGCCTATATGATCATGATATATGTATGTCATGCTATGCTTTCACACACAAAGCGTAAAAATGCGGTATAATGTAAGATGCATGCTTATATACCTTTCATATGCGTTATGCTGCCACATAACGTCTTATCTCATAGTCATATAGTCATCACGGCACATTTTGGCAGTTTCCTTTCATTATAATGGAACATAATATCTTTACGGCATATGGAGCATCATGTTACAATTCTATACCAGTAGTCAATAGTTACATTAGGCATCATCGCCTGACACTTACCTTAGCTTCCCTTAAATATTACCAACGGCAGCGAAATATTCTCACTTCTTAAGCGCACCTAAATCAATTAAAACTAATCATTTACAGTGGCTATTTACAGCAGAACAGAGAGCATACAGCAGTGGCTTACAGCAGCCAAAACAGTGAGCATTTACAGCAGCAAAACAGTGAACATACAGCAGCAAAACAGTGAGCATACAGCAGTGTTTACAGCAGCCAAAACAGTGGACATACAGCAGCAAAACAGTGAGCATACAGCAGCAAAACAGTGAGCATACAGCAGTGTTTACAGCAGCCAAAACAGTGAGCATACAGCAGCCAAAACAGTGACGTTTTAAACGTTTTCAAAACAGAAACAGTGGCGTTTTTAAAACAGAAACAGTGGCATTTTTAAAACAGAAACAGTGGCACTTTGAACTTCCATAACAGAGGCATTTTATACATACAAACAGTGGCATAGAAGGACCAAAACAGTGGCATTTTATGCATACAAACAGTGGCATTTGTGTACATAAAACAGTGGCATTTGTGGACATAAAACAGTGGCATTTGTGTACGTAAAACAGTGGCATTTTTGTACGTAAGACAGTGGCATTTCAAGCATGGAAACAGTGGCATTTCATGACTAAAACAGTGGCATTACATGGCTAAAACAGTGGCATTACATGGCTAAAACAGTGGCATTTTAAGCATGGAAACAGTGGCATTTTATGAGTATAAACAGTGGTATTTCATGTAGGAAAACAGTGGCTTAAGGGCACTAAAACAGTGACATACATGTGCAGAAACAGTGGCTTAAAATGTGCAGAAACAGTGGCTTAAAATGTGCAGAAACAGTGGCTTTTAAGTGCAGAAACAGTGGCACTTTAGGTGCAGAAACAGTGGCATTTTAGGTGATTTTGATGAACCGAAACAGTGGCATTTTATCTACCAAAACAGTGGCACATACATAAGAAAACAGTGGCATATCTTAAGCATTTTTATGCATACAATTCACCATGCAATAGCTCCATTTACCATGCTCATACTTGAATCCCAAAACCACACATACTCAAAGAGACATTTAAGCACACATACATGGTTATACTAAGAAGGAATTCAAGTTCAAGGCTTACCTCTTGTAGCACACTCTTCACCACACCCTTCTAGTTCTACTTCACAACAAGTCCTAGCTTCCTATGTGATCTATGCGCAACAAGGGGATGATGAGCAAGTTTGGACAGTTTCAAGGTTGAAGACAAGGCAGTACAGTGAGGGAATGTGAGTGGTCTAAGGCAAAGTCTTTCTTTCTCCAAAGTTCCTATGCTACACGGTTAAGAGAGGGAGGAGGTGAGGAAAGAAAATTTGCTGAATGTAAAGTGATGGCAGCCCTCCCTCATGCGCACATTATATAGAGAAAGTGAGGGGAAAAAGCTATGATTAACTATCATGAAAGATTCAGATTTTTATGAGATGATGGGGCTGCATAAAAGGCTGAAACAAGCAAGGTTTTGGCTTCTAAATTACTCTACTTACATGCAAAAGGGTGAGGGGATTTGTTCAGATTTAAGGGCTGTCCAAAATCAGAATTTTTCTCTGCCCAACAGCCATGGTTTGCGCACAAAGAGGTGTGGAAAGGGAGTGTCATGAGCACATGAGAGAGTTTTGCTAAGTCAACAAGTAAAGCACTAGGTGGCAGTCCAAAAATCTGCACTTGTGCAGTCCTTGGTGCGCAAATGATGAGGGGAAAAGGTTCATCATGGGTGTAGATTTGTGACAGTCCAAACACTCATATAGGGGCTGTCCTTGTGCAGAAAATTTCTGCATAAAAAGCCAAGCCATGCGCATATATGATGAGGGGTGAGGGAGGTTCACTAAGTCCACAAGCTAGAGGGCTTTGTGGCAGCCAAGGATTCAGATTTATGGAGCTGCCCTCTGCACAAAAATGATGGGAATGCAGTCTCATGATGCATGTGGAAGGAGGAAGAGACTTGACTCATGAAGGGCTGCAAAAGCTTACCAAAAATCTGCACAATGCAGTCTCATGATGGAGAGTGAAAGTGGTTGTCCAAGTCAACAAGTTATGCAGTCTTGTGTCATAAAAAAAATCTGCATTCAGCCCCTCCCATGTGCGCCCAAAAATGGAGATTTATGCAGCCTAATATCATGCTTAAAGGCACATGTGACTACCATGCAATAAATTAAAATCAAGTTATGCATAATCAAGGTGAGGTGGCGGTTTAATCAAGGGAAAAATGGCAGATTTACAAGGTCCTAATTACTCTCCTATGTGCGCATAAGTGAGTGGGAAATACCTTTGCCATGTGAGAGTTACTTGATGCACAAGACACCTTGGTTGGACAAGGCTTAGGGAGGATAAGGTTGGACACAACCTTGGGCTGAATTAGCTTGATCCAAGAGCCATCCTTGGGCCATAGGCCACACACACAAAGGGTCCAAA
>JAVKPL010003842.1:0-21060 GCA_032173675.1 Gastrolobium villosum
ACCAACCAAAGTCAGAGCAGTTTGTAAAGCTGAAGTTATTTAAAATTATGTTGGAGCACACTATAACATTCCTCCAGGTTTCAAAGAGCAACATTGCACCTAATTTCAAGGAGAGACTTGGTCAATATGAGAAGCAGATCTCAAAATTCATAAATGCAAGTAGGACTAGTAAAGCAATGTCTTCACTACGGCCAGGACAGCTTCCCCCTCCCCATATGCACTCCCTGTCAGAGTCACAATCCCAAGTTACTCAAGTGCAGTCTCATGAAAATCAAATGAACACTCAATTGCAAACGACAAATATACAAGGTTCTGTAGCAACAATGCAACAGAATAATGTGGCAAGCATGCAGCATAATTCCCTGTCTGGGTTATCCACGACACAGCAGAATATGATGAATTCAATGCAAACTAGCACTAATTTGTATTCAAGACAAGGAAATGCTATGAACTCCCTACAACAGGTTCCAATGAGCTCCCTTCAACAAAACCCTGTTAGCGCTCTGCAACAAACTAATGTTAACTCCTTATCTTCACAAGCTAGGGTAAACGTGATCCAACCAAATCTTAATCCCCTTCAGCCAGGTTCAAGTATACTTCAACACCAGCAACTAAAACAACATCAGGAACAGCAGATGTTGCAGATCAACAATTCAAACAACAATATCATCAGTTAACTGCTTTGGAGGCTTCTGATTTGGAGTCAACTGCAACATCTAGTATCAAGAAGCCAAGGATTGCGGTACTAATTTTTTTTTAGTTGTTATATTTTATTTTATAATTGACATCTTTTACTATCAGTGTCTTAATTTTTGGGTTTGCCATTGCAATTATTAATGGGCATCAACACATTGAATATATATGCACCAACACATTATCTACATTACTTTTCACCATTTCTTTCAATTAGAATGTTTTTCCCAACTAAAAGTTTGTGCATTTTGATATTTCTGACTACAAGGATTTAGATTCAAAAAATGCAGATAGATCAATTTACAGATGCGTAGAAAAGAACAATTTTATATTGTCATTTAGATAGTGAAACATATCATGTAGGGACTATATATCAAAATTCTATGGCAATTTCCTGCTACCGGAATCAACCAGTTGAATTAGAGCTTTTGATGACTGAAATTCAAACACAATTAGTGCAACACACAAGATACCGGCTGTGATAAGTTATTTGCAACTACCAATATTTTGTACATGTATCAAAGGATAAAAAATAATTTGTTCCATTGATTATGATGTATTCAGGACATTGATGTATGGCTGTTATGTTAACTTATAAAGTAAAAATTTCAGATAGGAATTACTGAAATATATTTTCTCTTTTGATATTAATTGGATCAATTTAATTAGTAAACCTGCTTTTTAAAGATTTAGGGGTTACTAAATGCTAGAGTAAAATAGTAACATTCACAATCAATCAAGAGAAACAACTATAGCAATAGTAGTATTGGTTGTAGTAGCATGCAACAATAGCAATTATACTTCTTGTTAATTTTTAAATAGTTTGATTGATAATTTCTCTCATTTTTACAAACAATCATTATCCTCCCCATTTAAGAACAATAATCAAGGGTGACATGAGCTTAGAACATGGAACCTATTGCTGGTGAGTAACTCTCGTATTAGGTCTTGAATTGTTGACCTGGGTATTCAATTGGATTCATTATAGAATGACCAGGATTCTGCATGTTCTGGATTAGCCATGGTCATCCGTTTCATTAGAGCATGATGATTCATAAGATAATTGTTTTAAAAGTAATTCTAAAGTTTATGGATTTTCTCTATACAGTTTTTGATTACTGATAATGAATTTGTGTGTCTTACATGGCAGGCTGATCATGCCCTTTTGGAAGAAACTAAGGAGGTTAATCAGCAACTTACTGACACTATAGTAGACATAAGCGATGAAGAAGTTGATCCAACTGCAGCAGCTGCTGCTGAAGGAGCAGAAGGGACCATTTTCAAATGTTCTTTCAATGCTGTGGCTCTCAGCCCAAGCTTAAAATCCCAATGTTCTTCAGAACAGATGGTGAGCTCTCAGAACTTTTAAACCATATACATCTTAAGTATTTATTTTTCTTTCTTGTAATAAAACTTTGTCCTTATTTGAATTTTACTACCATGCAGTCACCAATTCAACCCATGCACTTAATTGTGCCTACAAATTATCCTAATCATTCCCGCCTACCACTTGACGAGTTTCCAGTTGAATCCAGGTAAGAGAGTAAACATTTTGGCATCTCTTATGTGTTTGTCTTTTTTTCTTTAATTGTATGTTATTTTCCAGTTGACTCCAGGTAAGAGAGTAAACATTTTCTTTAACTGTATGTTATTTTTCTTTAACCTTATTTTGGCATCTCTTACTATGTGTTATTTTCCAGTTGAATCCTAATTGTTCCCCCATAGTAATCTAGATCTTCTTTCAATTGTGTGATGATAATGGGGTTCTGAAGTTGTATTTTGGCATGTTTCTTCTAGTTATATTGGATGCATATTGAGTGTTTGATGAAATGTTAGCCTATTTACACCCCTAATAGTTGGCAATGTTTGGGACACGTCACAGTATTTTGAGCTCAAATATGCGCGTAGGTAAGCTAGTTGCTCGCATAGTATTAAGGTGAAATTAGTTCTTGAACCTCATGGTAGGAATGTTATACTATTATTGATATTGATGCTAGGGAACTATTGAATTAATATGCAGAATCTATTTATTTATTTTTAATGCTACTGCTCATTCTTGTCTTGGATGAGTGGTGAGAAGAGGGATAGAACCTCTTATAACTTTTTGAGAAAATTCTCACACCTTGTGGGTTCATGTGGCAGGTCCGAAGATCCAAAAGGATGGTTCCAAGCTGCTATGATGTTGATACGTACTACTTTGAAATATGGATTTTGTATCTAAATGACATTTTGTTGTGTAAAGGAGCTATAAGGGATTGTCACTAGACATATGTTTTTGGGAATGTAATGTACTCTGTTGAATACTTATGTTATCCTCCTCTTGCTTATTATGATGTAAATATTTAATCCGTGAGATTTTGCATAATCCTCTGTGCTAGCAAGGGGTGTTATAGAAAATATTATTTTTACGAGAAAATAAATATTAATTTTTTCTTAAAATATATATTTTAATTTAATAGTAAATGAATTAATTCATACAAAAAATTTGTAAATGAGTGGGTAAATTTACTCTTACAAAAAATATTTACTATTTTTTGATTTAAAGTATTATATTAACAAATATTTGTAAGCATCTTACAAAACTCAGATTAAAATGTCACCTTAGTATATTAAAATTAGTTTTTAAACAATTAAAATGTTGGGAAAAGTTATACTTGCTACTCATTTTTTCTTACTACCTCTTTCTATCAAATTTAAACCGTTGATTTTTGCCAATTTAATAGTTATAATTTATTCTAAATTCATAATTAATTAATAAGTATGATCCCATAAATTACAACCGTAGAACTGATGAAAATCAACGGTTAAGATTTCGTAATAATAGGTAGTAAGTATAACCCCTCCAATAAATGCTTACTATTTAATTCGATATTTAAATATCGAATTAATAAATCTTGGGACAAAAATTGAGTAAAGAAAATATATACGGAGCAAAATAACATTTAAAGTGCAGCGTGAATATAATAATTAGAGATAATTCAGTCTTCAAAATTAACACTGTATCGCGGTGGTTCATATAAGATGTGTCCCATGGAGGGAGAAATATGTTGATATAGGCGGTGTCCATAGTGGCAATCTTTGATACCCCGACACGACATTTTTTTGAAAAAATGCTTGTCGGACACCGACACGTTCCAATGACTCAACAATCAATATTGCCTCCACAACAGCAACAGCTTATGGGGGCACAGACTAGGGAGACAAGTGGGGGTGATTGGCAAGAAGAAGTGTATCAAAAGGTAATATGCTATTCTCTTATCATATTTTTCTTCAGTAAGTTGGGTTGAACATCAGAAATTTGTCAAAAAAACCCTATAATAAAATAATGTAGATTGATAATAATGAAGATTGATAGCTTTATTGTGAGGAATTTTCTTAATAGTCAGAATGCAGAGCTCTTCATTAGTCTTTTGAAGGAAAAAATGGAAACTCTTCTTAAATCCGTACTACTCAATGTTTATGGTTATTATTTTTTTTACTAGCTTTTGTCCTTTATAAGTTGCTGGCATCAAGAAAGACTTGTTATAATTATTTATCTGATTCTGGGTTGATATGAGTGGTATTGCAATGGTAACTTTTAAAAGTTTTCAATTCAATATTCAAAGCTATAGTCTCATGGGTACCTTATATGCATGGTTTACACCCTCTCAATTTGAGCATGAAAATGAAACTTGCGAGATGCCTTACAATAGGACGAGAAAAAATAGACTTATCCTTTCTATATATATTGATGGAACCACATTAAAGATGTGTTTGCATGAGAGATTTGAAGGTTTCTAATGCCTTATTATTTGATTCTGATGATTTTAACTTACAGATCAAAACCTTGAAAGAAAACCACTTGCCCGAGTTGAATGAGATTTACCAGGAAATTGCTACTAAATTTCAGCAGGTATGTTTTTTAAGGCAACTTTCTAATAGCCGCTATGGATAAAGAAGCCTTTTCTGTTATAATTATCCTGGGTTGGAGTGTATGCTAAGCATTGTCATGTCATCTCCCTTCCTTAAAGGAAACCCTTTATTGCTTTCGTGTTTCATTATAACTTATTTTTACTGTGTTTAATTGTGTATCTTCTCTTCTCTATCAGCATGACTCCCCGCCCAACCAACCAAAGTCAGAGCAGTTTGTAAAGCTGAAGTTATTTAAGATTATGTTGGAGCACACTATAACATTCCTTCAGGTTTCTAAGAGCAACATTGCGCCTAATTTCAAGGAGAGACTTGGTCAATATGAGAAGCAGATCTCAAAATTCATAAATGCAAGTAGGACTAGTAAAGCAATGTCTTCACTGCAGCCAGGACAGCTTCCCCCTCCCCATATGCACTCCCTGTCAGAGTCACAATCCCAAGTTACTCAAGTGCAGTCTCATGAAAATCAAATGAACACTCAGTTGCAAACGACTAATATACAAGTTTCTGTAGGAACAATGCAACAGAATAATATGACAAGCAGGCAGCATAATTCTCGGTCTGGGTTATCCACGACACAGCAAAATATGATGAATTCAATGCAAACTAGCACCAATTTGTATTCAGGACAAGGAAATGCTATGAACTCCCTACAACAAGTTCCAATGAGCTCCCTTCAACAAAACCCTGTTAGCGCTCCTCAACAAACTAATGTTAACTCCTTATCTTCCCAAGCTGGGGTAAACGTGATCCAACCAAATCTTAATCCCCTTTAGCCAGGTTCAAGTATACTTCAACACCAGCAACTAAAACAACATCAGGAACAACATATGTTGCAGAGTCAACAATTAAAACAACAATATCATCAGTTAACTGCTTTAGAGGCTTCTGATTTGGAGTCAACTGCAACATCTAGTATCAAGAAGCCAAGGATTGCGGTACTAATTTTTTTTTTAGTTGTTACATTTTATTTTATAATTGACATCTTTTACTACCAGTGTCTTAATTTTTGGGCTTGCCATTGCAATTATTAATGGGCATCAACACATTGAATATATATGCACCAACACATTATCTACATTACTTTTCACCCTTTCTTACAAGGATTTAGATTCAAAAAATGTAGCTAGTTCAATTTACATATGTGTAGAAAAGAACAATTTTATATTGTCATTTAGATAGTGAAACATATCATGTAGGGACTATATATCAATTCTCTGGCGATTTCCTGCTACCGGAATCAACCAATTGAATTAGAGCTTTTGATGCCTGAAATTCAAACACAATTAGTGCAACACACAAGATACTGGCTGGGATAAGTTATTTGCAACTACCAATATTTTGTACATGTATCAAAAGATAAAAAATAATTTGTACCATTGATTATGGTGTATTCAGGACATTGTTGTATGGCTGTTAACTTATGAAGTAAAAATTTCAGATAGGAATTACTGAAATAGATTTTCTCTTATGATATTAATGGGATCAATTTAATAAGTAAACCTGCCTTTTAAAGATTCAAGGGTTACTAAATGGTAGAGTAAAATAGTAACATTCACAATCAATCAAGAGAAACAGCTATAGCAATAGTAATATTGGTTATAGTAGCATGCAACAATAGCAATTATACTTCTTGTTAATTTTTAATTAGTTTGATTGATAATTTCTCTCATTTTTACAAACAATCATTATCCTCCCCATCTAAGAGCAATAATCAAGGGTGACATGAGCTTAGAACATGGAATCTATTGCTGGTGTGAGTAACTCTCGTATTAGGTCTTGAATTGTTGACTTGGGTATTCAATTGGATTCATTATAGAATGACCAGGATTCTGTATGTTCTAGATTAGCCATGGACATCCGTTTCATTAGGGCATGATGATTCATCAGATAATAGGTTTAAAAGTAATTCTAAAGTTAGGAATATGAGGGAATCACTTTAAAGTTTATGAATTTTCTCTAGACAGTCTTTGATTGCTGATAATGAATTTGTGTGTCTTATATGGCAGGCTAATCACGCCCTTTTGGAAGAAACTAAGGAGGATAATTGGCAAATTACTGACACTATAGTAGACATAAGCGATGAAGAAGTTGATCCAACTACAGCAGCTGCTGCTGAAGGAGCAGAAGGGACCATTTTCAAATGTTCTTTCAATACTGTGGCTCTCAGCCCAAGCTTAAAATCCCAATATGCTTCAGCACAGATGGTGAGCTCTCAGAACTTTTAAACCATATACATCTTAAGTATTTATTTTTCTTTCTTGTAATAAAACTTTGTCCGTATTTGAATTTTACTACCATGCAGTCACCAATTCAACCCCTGTGCTTAATTGTGCCTACAAATCATCCTAATTGTTCCCCCTACTACTTGACAAGTTTCCAGTTGAATCCAGGTAAGAGAGTAAACATCTTGGCGTCTCTTATGTGTTTGTTTTTTTTTCTTTAACTGTATGTTATTTTTCTTTAACCTCATTTTGGCATCTCTTACTATGTGTTATTTTCCAGTTGAATCCTAATTGTTCCCCATACTAATCTAGATCTTCTTTCAATTGTGTGATGATAATGGGGTTCTGAAGTTGTATTTTAGCATGTTTCTTCTAGTTATATTGGATGCATATTGAGTGTTTGATGAAATGTTAGCCAGAGTGAAAAATGAGTAGATACTGTCCTTAGTTACTAGATAATATGTCCGCACTAATTTGGTGATAACTTGAGCTAGAGTTGTTGAAATTGAATGAAACTTGTGGCCACTTAAAGCTAATTGGAAGCTCTGAGAGTATGAAATTTTTTGAATGACAGGTTTGTCAGATTTCATTCGAAGTTTGTTGTCCTATCTGTATAATCCATTTTTCAACTACAGTCTTAAAGCAAGCATATCTCGATCTATACTAATCCAAATTGTATGATATATATACCATTAGAAATCCCTAGATGTCTAGTTTCATGTGTTCAAATATTAAAATTTATGTATATTAGATGCATTCCCAGTTCTCGTTCAAAGTCAGTTGTCCTGTCAGTACACCATTTCTGAACAGTAGTCTTAGAGTAGGCATATCTTGATCTATACTAATCCAATTTGATATTGATGCTATGGAACCATTGAATTAATGTGCAGAATCTATTTTTTGTAATGCTATTGACCCATTTTTGTCTTGGATGAGTGGTAAGAAGACAAATAGATCCTCTTATAGCTTATTGAGAAAATTCTCACACCTTGTGGGTTCATGTGGCAGGTCCGAAGATCCAAGAGGATGGTTCCAAGCTGAGAAAACTGAAGAAAAAGAAGGATCCAACAAAATCAGAGGCAAAACCAACAAAATTGTGCAGTGAACATGCACCAGAAGCGTAAATAAAAAAGAAAGAAACTGAAGAAACCGCTGGTCATTCACTTACACAGTCTCCAAATAATGGCTCTATTAGTTGAATTAGGCATTTGACAATATTCAAACTTAAAAGTTCAAACCAAAAACACTAAATCTATAATCCCATAAAATATGTCCGAGAGAGAAGTTCTTAAAAGTGATAAATTACTGCTGATAACTCAAGTAATGTCGGTGAGATATCAATCTGAAGAAATGTCGGTGAGATAAATTACACCACACGGAGACAATTATCCTAATTTATAATAAGACAGCTGAGATCAAGTTTTATGACCCAATCTTACTGATGGTATGTATTGATGATTTAGCCAGTAGTCTTGGGCTTCTACTTGGCCATGGCTCTGTTTCCCTGAATGGAAAACTTCTAGAATGAGCTGTCATACATGGTATTTTAGGACCAGGAAGTAGACATGCCATGCACACTTTACGAGAAGTTTAGGAAGAAGGCAGATGACTTACACTGTTCATTTAGGATCATAATATCATCACTTTGTCAACAATCTTCTCACCAATCTCCCTCAACATCCAAAACTTGTAATCTTATGTCCTAACAGACACTGAAATTAAGAGAATAAAGAGAAACAATTTTTAAGTCCTCAACAAAATAGAGATTTAGAATTTAATGTAAGTCACTCAGCTGCAGCAATGCACATTGAAGCTATATGTTGAAGCCAAATTGAGGCAAAGCAGACAAGAAAACTGCAACTAACCTAGTTAGAGGTGTGAGTGAGTGTTTAGGGCATGTTTGGTGTATAATATAGGATAAGACCTGATAATATAAGGCCTGATAGTATAAGACCTGATTGTATAAGACCTGATTAAATTTTAATACTATCCAATGTTTGGTATGGTATTGTATAAAATAATATCCTTCAATAAAAAAAACTATTTTAATATATAAATATTGAAATGATATATTAGTTCTTGGGAATTGTACTTGTAAGCAATATTAATACACCAACCCATTATCATGCCTAATCCACCACTTCTAGGCTTGATTAAGTTATACATCATTTTGATATATAAGAGATCCTGTTGTATAAGCTTATACTATACGATGGTCACACCAAACAACTGAAAATGTCATAACATATAGTATAAGCTTATACTATCAGACCTTATACATCACACCAAACAGGCCCTTAGTGTTTAGATGCGGTTGTAATACTATTTGTGGTTAAATGATACATTTAAGGATGGTTGGGAGATTGCAGTTAACAATCTGTTGCTAATAGCCCAAATTTTGTAGTGACTACAGGGCACGATTATAACAAATAATATTTATAATATAATCTGAACTCAAGATAATAGTCATACATAATAATATTTTAAAAGAAATATGTTACCAATTCCTTTCAGCTATTTGCATGATACATTAAACCACATTCTTGGTCATGATATAGAACTATGTACTGTCTATAACAATGTGAAAGGAAAGTAGTGTGTAGCATAGACTAGCCATTTAATGAAAGATAAAAAAGGAAAATTATAGGCTCCCTTCTTGAGGTTTGGGGAAATGACACTCAACCCCATTCTTGAGCAAATATTGCAACCAGCTCCATTTGTTCTGCCGAAAAACAGAGATTTCAAATGTATCTGGACATAATAACTATGGTAATTTGATGCAAGGTTCACTACTGAATTCAAGTTTGAATTTATCCAAGGCCACTATAATCAGAGTTAGGATACCGGCTGTGTAGCTCTAGCCTTAATTAACCCCTTAATATGCAATTTTGGCTTTCAAGCAGAAAGGTGAGACTAGGAAATTTTGGCCTCCAATAATGAATACATATCCAAAAATCCAAACACCAACTGTCATGTAATCAACGTAACAGTCGAGCAATTCGGATTCTCGATTTAAGTTTCCTGGCTTCATTTGTAAACCCAATACTACAGAGACCATCAATAACAGCTCGCTGAGTAGCCCTCAAGACCTGAAAGCCGCATTTTAAACAAGAAACCAAAATCTTGGATGCACAAAGGAACCTTCTATCACTGCAAAGGTTGTGCACCAAGATGGTATACGTATAAGAGTCTCTAACCTCCATAGATTCAAACAATTTCATGGCATGATCAATATGACCGGCTTTACCCAACCCATCAAGCATACAATTAAAAGCGACCAAATTAAAACCAAACCCCAAAGTATTCATGTAATCCAAATGCTGTTGAGCCCCCACAAAATTTCCAGCCTTACACAACCCATCAATTATAATTGTATGCGTATACTGATCACATTCCAAACCTTCTTTCTCAATCTCATCCACCAACTTCAACGCATCATCTAATCTCCCTTGCCTACAATAAAGATTTATCAACGTATTATACGACACCAAATCCGGCTCAATACCATTACTCAACATCTGCTCAATGATTTCATCAGCCTCTTGGATCCTTCCAATCTTTATCAACACAGCAATCACCGTGCAATATGCGAATCCATCAAACGTATACCCTTTGCTCCTCATCTCTGACAAGATCTCCAACCCATCCTCAAACCGCCTACACCAGAAACAGCACTTCATAACAGTAGTGTAGGTAATAGCATTAGGTTCATACCCTGATTGACCAAATTCTATGAGAATCCTCCTCGCCGCGCCCATTCTCTTCGCCTTGCAAAGTCCATTAATAAGAGCATTATAAGTCAGCACCTGAGGAACAAACCCGTGCCGCTGCAAGTTCCTAAACAACATCAAAGCATTGTTAACATATCCATTCTTACACAAACCATTAATCATCACATTGTAAGTAGAATGAATCGGATACAGTTCACCACTAAGTACAACATCCTTAAAAACACGATTTGCCTCATCAGGTTTCCCAAGCTTGAACAAACAATGCATCAATATGTTGTAACTCCACATGTCAGGGTGCACACCTGACTTAAGCATTTCTTCGAACAGGTCCAAGGACCTTGATAACAATGATTTTCTAGCAGCACCAGAGATCAATGAGTTGTAGGAAATAACATCAGGGTTTATCCCTGCTTCCTTCATTCTATGCAAAACGGCATAACCAGCATCGATGCTGACAAAACGACAATACGCATCGACTAGAGTGTTGTATGTGACAACATCTGGAAGCACACCTAATCTTATGCCGTCAATTATCACCTCTTCGGCTCTTGCTAATTGCTTTGCTTTACACATTGAGGATATGCTTATGTTCAGAAATTTAGTTGATAAACTCGTAACCATTATTCAACATCACCACTTCCAACCACAAAACAGCGTCGTTTTATCAATAAGAGATTAATTTCCCATTTTTCGGGGGTGTTTTGAAGTTCCGTGGAGAAATCACGGAACAATAGCTTTCATGTTATGACGCATAGCTTGAGAAGTGAAAAGAGAGAGAAGAAAGAAGACTTCACCAAAATGCAGAGAAGTTCTGAAGACACGGGGACATAGTTGCAAATTAGATTTATATACGCAGAGAAGCACAAGAGGAAGCACCAAGCAGCACATACACGGGAAAATCTGCGTGAGTGAGTGTGGGTGAATTGGCGAATGGGCCCAATTAGAGTGAATCTGGCCCAATTAAGGTAGGATAACTTCGGGCTGGCCCAATTAAGGAGGAGAAGATGGCCCTCAAGAGTAAAAGGGGTATTGAGCTGTTCAAAGCCCAATCATTGAGCTCGGAACATTAAATATTCACAAATTTTAATAGGATTTTACGGTTCTACCTAATTAATTTAGGATTTTATAAGAGTTATGTTGTAGGAAAAATGATTGTGTAATATTATAGATATTCATTTTGCGTGCCGTAGTTCTTTTTTTTTTGCTTCAAAAAGTGAGGGCCCCACAAAATATTACGTGTATAGGAAAAAAAAAATTTGTGTCATGTGACATGATAGATGCAAACTCCATTAATTTATATGAAAAGAGAAATAAATAGTTTATAAAAAAGAGATAATATTAGATTTTAACATGATAAATTCATGTAAAATTCTTTGAACAGAAAAATTCAAAAACCTCCCTATGATTTTGCTTTGAATTATTTATACTCCTATAATTTTTTTTAATCATTTACCTCCGTATGATTTATTCCATCCAAGTTCATTCTTAACATCATAAAAAACTTAACTAATCTACCTATTATACCTTTTTTAGAAATATATTTATATGACAAAAATAAAATAAAAGAACAGAAGGAAATTTACAATATTTATAAAAAATACAAAAACAAATTGAAGGATGACAAAAAAGAAAAAACAAATAAAACCAAATATGTTGAAAACATATAACAATAGCAAAAAAGACAAAAAAAAAATGAAATAAAAATAGCCTAAAAAACTAACTTGAAGACAAAAAAAATAGAAGAAAAATAAGACCAAATATGCTTAAATAAAAAATTAGATTAATGACAAAAAAAACACTAAAGACGTTGAAAATTTACAAACTAATTTTTTTCTTTTGTTTCTTCCATTTCTTTTAGCAGTTATAGAAAAGACTAACGGTGAAAAAAATAAAAAAATATCAATTTATTTGTTGTATTTTTGGTCTTATTCTTTGTAATATTATTTGTGTCTTTAATCTATTTTCTTTCCGATTTAGACTTTTTTATTTTTTTCTTTTCTATCACTGATGTAAGTTTTTAAGATATTTGATCTTATTTGTTTCCTATTTTTTTATCGTTAACTAATTTTCTTAAAATTCTCTCATGCACTCATAACTTAGAGGAGAGAGAATATGGAGAAAAAAAAAAAAAAAATATATATATATATATATATATATATATATATATATATATATAATAGACCTTACCTTTGATTTGTTAGTGCATGAAAGAAAAATTTTCTCATATAACATGAGAGTAATATTCCTTTCAAAATAAACTATCTTATATTAAAGTTTACATCACTATGTTTCATGAAAATCTTATATTTATCTTTTTATACAGATATTAAATAGGTAACACTATCACAATAGCGCTTGTTTTCTAGACATCATGTCATGGTACACTAGAGACACATTGATCTCTTCATTGTGATTGGGTTGTGCCTTCAAGCCGATCCAAAGACACTACCATTAAGCTCGGGCCTTTTTATACTCCAACACTGTTAATGTTTAAGTAATCAACTTATTACACTTATGAAGTTGTGGATATGATTATCGGTTTTATAATTCTCATGTAAAAAGGGAATTGAAATCTCATGTTGTATAGATAAAAAGCATGTGAGATCCATGTGTTATAAAAAATTATAAGCAGGACCCATGTCAGCACGGAAATCGAAGGGTGTGTAGAAAAAATGTAATTATCATGTTGAATGAGAATTATAAAATCCTATGATTATATGGTGTATTGGATATTTTCAGGATGACACGTTTCAGGAATGCAGATGGTCCAATAAACAGATCTTATGTTGTGGATTTATTTATTGAATTGGTAGCTGTCATGTTTGACTGTTAAGCTTGGATGCTATATATGGTGTATTGGATATTTTCAGGATGACACGTTTCAAGAATGCAGATGGTCCAATAAACAGATCTTATGTTGTGGATTTATTTATTGAATTGGTAGCTGTCATGTTTGACTGTTAAGCTTGGATGCTATGCAATTATGAGATTGTATGGTTTAAATCCTAAGTTATGTAAGACTTTTACCGTAAGAACCCGCACCGTTAAATTAGGAAATTAAATTAATTAAATGTGAAATTAGAAAATAATTCCATAATTGACCCTAATAATTATGAGAAGGCTTAAATAATTTGTGATAAGTGATTAATAATGTTGAAAGTCGCTTTTCTGACGAAAAGTGTAGATATTGGTTCTGCCTCACGGTATAAATGCGTACCGATGAAGTATCCCAAAAAATTATAATAAGTGCATGAATATTCCTAGAATAATATATAGGACTAGTATGTCAAGTTTCAAGTCAAAATAATGAGAAATGGTGCCAGAACTGATACTGGCTATGTAAAAGCGCGTACCGGAAAGGTGCTTCGAAAAATAAAATCAAAATATGATAATTTTTAGAAAAATGAGTAGGATCAGAATCCTAAGTTTGGGATTAAAATGGTAAGCATAGCTATTAGCGCTAATACAGTGCGATTAAAAACTGATGAGGCTATATAAGGCCTTGGCACATAATCATAGGTTTATTTTGTGCCTCCTACGTGAGTTTTGCTGATGGGTCAGCTGCTGCCACCTCCATTCCTTGGTCACCATTGCATGAGAAACCCTCCAAGTCACCTCTTTTCTTTGATTTCTTCATCTCTAAACAAGTAAACACTTGAGTGTGAGCATTGGTGAGTGAGAAAGGTGTCATCTTCTGAGTTGTGGGTGCTGTGAGAGGGTTGGGAAGGGGCTGCTTCTAAGTTGAGTGGTGTGGGAGTCTTTCCTTTGGTTGGTGAAGCTCCAAGAAGCAATCTTTGTGAAGAAATGACCTTGCTTGAGTGTCATTTTCATGTACCCTTGGAGTCAGCACCTTGGAGCTGACTTAAGAGCTCCAAGAATATCATTTAACTCTGTTTTGGTGCTTGGGGTAAGTTGTTGAAGCTTGATCATGATTTCTCTCTAATAAAAGTGGAGTCTTGGCATGTTTAATGAGTTGTTTAAGTAACCAACACCATCACTGACCTAAATGGGCTTAAAGATGCATGCTTTAACGTTATAATGTGTTAAAAATCGAACCTTGGGAGTGATATCTCGCGAAATGCAGAAACTGCATTCTGTGGCGAAATATCCCGATATGATATCCGGATGTGGCCCCGACATATATCCGAATATTCTGGGAATTTTGAGACAGTAGCTGTACTGTTCATACAGAAGTGTATTTTGGGTTTGTGGACCCATGATTGGGTAATGCGGACTTCTGTAATAATTAATCTAAGTCAGAATCAAAGTGATTAAGGGCTTGTGGCTTTGTGGGAAGCCTAAAGACATGAAACGTAAAAGGAAAGCATTGTCTTTATGTTATATGCTTATAGATTATTATTGTTGATATGATTCTTGGTATAAACAGACTGTGAGAGTGCTGTTTGTGGACCTTGAGCTTGGTTGGACTCTTATTTGGATAGTTAGCTTGCAAGGTAAGCTTTCGTGTCCTCGGTTTAGCCATTGTTGGTTCCACCATGTCCCGTGGAGGGATGGTTTATATGCATGATGTTTTTTCATGTATTGATATTTGAAATGCTGTTGAGTTGTTATGTGGATGCCTTATGATATACATGTGTTGTTCCATCTAGACGGTAAGCTGAGTATGTGAGAGAGGTACAATAGGGTGATTCTGTGGGTGGGTGCAAGTGGCGTCTTGCACTGAATGTAGGTAATAGACATATGTAAATCTTGCATTTCTCTGGCCAGTAGAATAGTTGACACACATGACAAGATTATATGATGCATTGCACAGATTTTGGAACTTATATTATTAAATTGCTTTTGAACTTATATTGCACATGTAAGTGAGCTTGGGGTCGAGAAATCCTTGAGGACCCCTTGTCTTACTGAGATTTCTATTTAGAGATCTCACCCCACGTTTGGGGCACATTTTCGGGTTCAGGTAATACTGGGGTTGATACCTCGGGCGGCAGGAGGCCGTAGCTGAGTTGAGATTATGCTTTTATGATGATTTGCTGGATGCTGACATGCTTTATCTTTCTTATCATTTTATTTGATGTGAGACTTTGTTGGGATTGTTTCCTTATTTGATGAGCATGGAGATTGTCCATGCCACGTTTATTTTGTAATGATTTTAGTTTGGCGTTGTATAAACTATTAGGATTATGTCTGGTCTACGTGTTGTAGTTCTGTGACTAGAGACACACTTATCTATATTATGAGGTATTTCAGTTAGTTGTTTCTTTGCAATTACATACAGGCAATGTTTTGGAAATGAATTAATTATTCAATTGGTAAATGATAATGACGTCATAATTGAATGAAAGAAAAAGTTATTCCGCATTTTTAATTAAGTGTGGCTTAATACGACGACATGATAACAAACCGGGTATACACGGGGTGCTACATTTTTTTGGTATCAAAGCATTTTCTAGGGAAAAAGCCTGTATGTATTACCATGACTTAGAATGTTTTGCTGTGTGTCTGTCTTGTGTGTTCTCTCTGTTGGGTGTTGCTGTGATGATGCATATGTGACCTGTAAGAACCCGCACCGCTAATTAAGGAGATTAATTGATTAATTGTGATAAATTAGAAAATGATTCAATAATTGACCCTAATAATTGTTATGTGGCTTAAATAATTATACTAAGTGGGTAAGAATGCTGAAAGTCGCTTTTCGAAAGAAAAGTGCAAATACTGGTTCTGCTAGTCGGTATAAATGCGTACCGAAAAAGTATAGCGGAAAATTATAATAAGTGCATGATAATTACTAGAATAATATGTAGGACTTGTAAAACAAGTTTCAAGTCAAAATAATGAGATCTGATGCCAGAAATGATACTGGCTATGGAAAAGCGCGTACCGAAAAGTTGTTCAGAAAAATAAAATAAAAATATGATAATTCTTGTAAAATTGAGTAGGTTAAGATTCCAAAGTTTGGGATCAAGATCTTTTGCATAGCTATTAAGGCTAATACTGCGCGTTTAAGTGGATTTGGCTATATATGCACCTATTTGGCACAAAACCCTAAAAACCTAACTTACCTACGTGAGTGTGGCTGCAGCGATGTCTTCCTAGCTGCCACCCTTTCTCTTTGGCCACTTTGCTTGGGAGAAACCACCAAGCTACCACCTTTCCTTTAATTTTCTTCACCTAAACACTTGAGTGAGGGTGAGTGTGGTCTTGTGTGAGAGTGGAGTACCCCCATTGCTGATTTCCAGCCTCTGTTTTGTGGTGTTCTTGGGCTGAGTTCTTTGCTTTGAGGGGAAGAACCTTTGTTCTTTGGTTGAGTGGCTTCAAGGAGCCACCTTTGGTGAGAAAGACCCTCCTTGGTGTGGCATTTTCGTGCACCTTGTTGAACCTGAGTTTTGGAGCAGTTGAGAGAGCTCCAAGAGCATCATCCACCTCTGTTTTGGCTTGTGGTATGATCACCACCTTTGAACTTGAGTTTTTATGCTTAAAAATGGAACCTTGATGCATGTAAAGGCTAAAAGATGATAACTTAACTTTGTGTAATGTCAAGCACACCTAGAAATGCATGCTTTAGGGTCTTTAATCGGTAAAAACCCAACCTTGGAAGGATATCTTCACGAAAATGCAGAACTGCATTCTGTCGTAAAATATCAGGATATTTGTCGAATAGATATCCGGATATTGATGAATCAAAGTGATGATGTGAATACAACGTACATTCCACGTCAACATAGTTTTGATGATAACAAAGAGAAATGATCAAGATCGAAGCAACATCCAAAAAGAAACTCAAGCAAATGTGAAAGCTATGCAAGCACCAAGTCTCACACATCAATCCATGTCCATAATCTCAAATGGTATATCTACTTAGGACTTAGGAAAAATGTGTAAAGATGTATAGATACTCAGCATTGCATGAGCTCAAGGTCATGCATCCTTAAAGAAAAGTCAAAACAAAAGGTTTGATTTGTCCAAAATTGATTTGAAAAAGATACCTACATGATTTAAACGCTTCAAGACATTTTCCATAATCAACTTCATGCATTACAAGTCATAAAAACCATTTAAAATTAGAAGGAACTCAGAATTCGGACAAAAAGGATGCTGCCATGAGATATCCGGATATTGCACTTAGAATATCCGGATATCAATATCCGGATACTATATCCGGATATGAGCCCGATGAATATCCGGATATGTACGGATTACAACGCTATAAACGGCTAGAAACGGCTAGTTTTTGGTTGAGATGTCAATATAAATACCTACATCACTCATGATGAATAGTGCACGACCCTAGGGTATTTATTGAAGCTTTATTACACTTGCTAGCCTTTCTTTTGCTCATTAATTACTCACTTTGATCATTTGCATACACTTGAGCTCATCCTTCCTTTGAAGCTATACATCTCTTAGTTCTTCAATTTGTTCAATCTGTACTTTGAGAGTACTTAGCCACTTTGAATCACCTCAATCCTACTTCTTGATTTGAGAGGGGAGTGAACCCTATACTTGATAGGTTACCAAATTCCTAAGTAAATTTGGAGTGAAAAATTGTAAGGCATCAAGAGCCCGAAGTCTTGAAAGGTTGTAGAGGTTTGTCAAGCACCCTCAAGCTTGATAGTTAGTGAAAAGAATTGATCGAGCGGCTTCAGTCTGGACGTAGGTCACAGTGGTGGTGACCGAACTAGGATACATCTAGTTTGCAATTTCTCTAACCTTTATCTCTTTACTTTATTATTGAAATTGCATCTTCAGATTATCTTTATCCACTTGCTTGCTTACTTAGTTAATCTCTACACTTATATTCTTCCTTATTAAATCACTTTATTGAAGAAATAGTCTTTAAAATATCAAAGGAGGCACTTTGCGAAAAGATTTTATAAAACTCAATTCACCCTCCCTTGAGTATTGAAGCCACTTGTCCAACAAGTGGTATCAGAGCTTGAACTCTTGTGTAAAGAGCTTAACTGCTTCAAGAGAAGGGATGGCTTCTTTGAACCATGATATGCCCCTTGAGGGATCTTCTAATACTAGACCTCCATTTTTCAATGGCGTCGATTATTCTTATTGGAAGAGTCGAATGGAAATATTTCTTCAATCTAATGATTTAAGAGTATGGAGTATAGTTGAAAAAGGGTATACACTACCTACTATGAAAAATGAGAAAGATGAAGATGTTCCTAAAGATATAGATGATTACACTGATGATAAAATTAAGAAAGAAAATTGGAATGCTAGAGCTCAAAATTTGATCACAAATGCCTTAGGTCGTGATGAATACTTTTGTGTTTCAAACTGTAAGAATGCAAAGGAAATGTGGGATATTCTTCAAATAACCCACGAAGGAACTAGTGATGTTAAATTTACAAAATTAAATGCATTCATTAGAGAATTTGAAATGTTTGAGATTCATGAAAATGAAAGTATTCAAAGTATGCAAAAAAGATTCACACACCTTGTCACTCATTTAAATGCTTTAGATAAATCTTTTACTAACCTTGAGTTGATTTCTAAGGTGACGAGAAGTGTGCACAATAGAGAATGGAAACCCAAGTTGACAGCTATTACGGAATCAAAAGATCTGAAAACCATGGATCTTACAACCTTGTTCGGCAAGCTTCAAGAGTATGAAATGGAGCTAACCAGAATAAGCTTGAAGGAACAAGCCATCAAGAAAAGTAAAGGAATTGCCTTGAAAGCCTCAACACCAAGCAAAGAAAAGGATGAGGAAAAAGAAGATGGAGATTCCGAAAATGGTCTTGATGAAGATGAAATGAGTCTCTTCGTAAAGAAGTATGGAAAATTCTTTAAGAAGAATTTCACAAAGAAATCATCATTTCCTCCTAGAAGAAGATCTAAAGATGAAGGATCCTCCCCACTCACCGTCACTTGCTTTGAATGTGGAAAAGTCGGTCACTACAAATCGGATTGCCCAAATGTTCAAAAGAAAGACAAAAATGAAAAGAAGCAAGGCAAGGATAGAAGGAACTTCAAGAAGGCTTATCTTGCTTGGGATGACGAATCTAGTTCCTCCGATGATGACTCCAAGGAAGAAGCAAACCTATGCTTCATGCAAGATGGAAGACCACCAGAGAAATCAAGTAAAGAAACTCAGCATATATGTCTAATGGCAAATGAGGACAAAAATGAATCCGAAACCGAGGTAAACTCATCTTGCTCTACTATTTCCCCTTCATATGATGAGTTGTCTGACATGTTTGAAGAAATGCATAATGAAACACTAAAACATGTTAAAACTTTTAGAGCATCAAGAAAAACTATTAGTTATTTGGTAAAACAAGTTTCATCTTTAGAAAATGAAATTAAAGAATTGAAGGATGAAAATGAAACTCTCAAATTACTTGATACTAGCATTGGTTGCATCAAATGCCTATCTTCAAATGATCATGCATCTTCATCATCATGTACATCATGTAAAGATCTAAGCAATGAAATTGATGATTTAAATGGAATTCTAAGCAAATTCATATGTGGAAGAGATAACTTAAATGTGTTGCTTGGTAAACAAAGATGCATGTTTAACAAATCCGGTTTAGGCTTTGACACTAGCACACAAGAAAAATCATATAAATTTTTTTTCATTTCTCCATCTTACATGACAAGTAGCTCATTCATTAAATGCTTTCATTGTTGTGGAAAAGGTCATAGTGCTTCCACATGTAAAGTTAGAAGGAATGGTATTATTGGGCAAAAGAAAGTATGGGTTCCTAAGGGAACTAAGCCCAAGACTAACACACAAGGACCCAACATGGTGTGGGTACCAAAGATTAAATCTTGACTTTGTGATGTAGGTTTGTTTGAAAGCTAAGAGCTCCAAGTGGTACTTGGATAGTGGGTGCTCAAGTCACATGACGAGAGATGTAACTAAATTTCAATCATTCACAAAGAAAGAGCATGGACATGTTTCCTATGGTGATAACAACAAAGGAAAGATACTCGGCATTGGAAAAGTTGGTAATTCCTTCTTTGTCTCTATAGAAAATGTTTTACTCGTCGAGGGCCTTAGACATAACTTGCTTAGCATTAGTCAATTATGTGATAAAAATTATAGAGTTATTTTTGACTCAACCTCCTGTAAAATCGAAAGTATAATTGATGGGCAAGTTAAGTTTATTGGTCATAGAGTGGATACCATTTATATGATAGACTTAGATGGTATGCCTTCAAATGACGATAAATGTTTGATTAGTAAGGAAGTGACTCTTGGTTATGACATAGAAGAATCAACAAAATGGAGTTGTAGAAAAGGGAAAATCGTGTATTGGAAGAACTTGCTAGAACCATGTTAAATGAAAATGATCTTCCAAAATATTTTTGGGCGGAAGCCGTTGGCACCGCGTGTTATGTTACGAACCGTGCTTTAATTAGACCTATTTTGAAGAAAACTCCCTATGAACTTTACAGAGGGAGAAAACCCAATATTTCATATTTTCATGTCTTTGGTTGCAAATGTTTTGTTTTAAATAATGGAAAAAAGAAAACCTTAAACAATACTAATGGTACCAATAAATGTAACATAACAT